>VDFB02191337.1:0-25468 GCA_007258455.2 Sequoia sempervirens
ATTCCAAATGGTCATAAATGACCTTATTGGACACCAAAACACACAAACAACCTAAGACTCAAACATAACAAAAAGTAAGCTAAATGAGGCCCTTGATGCCCCTGCGCCATATTGGCCATATTCTATCACTGAAATCTGCAATGAGAACACACATGCTGGCAGGTTTTTCAACTCTGATACCACTGTAAAAACCCCTACCAATTTCTTGACCAACAATTTGCAATTTTCACATTTTTTGCTAATAGGCATTTCATCAAACAATTTAGATGTAATTGTTTATGAGAGATTTTTTATACGTCATGCTTTGAGTAATTCCTTCCAAGACACCAAAGTGTATTGCCATTAATATTTTCAATTTACATTCACAGATTTTGAAGAGACAAATTGACAAACATTTGGCACACATTCAAATGATTGTAGAAACCAGAAAATGAATATAACAGTCTGCTGTTCTAATCAGCGAACTACAGAGATATGCATATCATGTTCTAACCTCAAGAGGATGTAGTTTTGAGTGCACAAGAATAGTTCCAGCTCATATCGCCTATGCCAAGGATGAAAATATAGAATAATGGCAGCTCTATACAATCTGGAAAAGCTACAGCAGTCAACATCTGAGTAGTAAGTCTGAAAACTACCTTGAAGCCCCATGTTTCACCTTGCAGCTCACCCTATACTCCACAATGACAGCGCCTACCTATTGGTCAGCACCATTGTCTCACGTCCCACCAAAGCTGATACAATCCTTCATAAAAATTCCCACACTAGGCTTAGGACAGTTTAAGCACCCAGCAATAAGCTATTCAAAGACCACTGACACTCACCATATGTCACACCTAGCTGATATAACAAGGTCAACCAACATAAGAAGATTACCATGCCATCAATATGAAAGTCTCACGCCCAGCAAAGGAGTACCACACCCCACAATGAAGTATCACGCCCAGCAACAAAGTAACACTCCCAACAAGGAATAGAGTCACGCCCAACCAAAAATATTATTCAAACCAGCAACAACTTTCATTCCATGGCGCCTGAAACCAATAATATAAATGTATCTCTTTAAACTTGCAAATATCTGATAATTTGTCTTGCCTGCAAAACTTCACAAATTATTTAATCGTTCAATCCAAACACGAGACCTATGCAATTTCACCAACAAAAACACGAGACCTATGCAATTTCACCAACAAATCTTTCAGCTCACAGGCAATCTCTATATGAAATTGCTCCAAGTCTTCAGCATTTAGCAAAAGCGTAGATTTTGGATAAATCTATCGACAAACCAATCTACACAACTACAACTTTGAATGAATCACACAATATTAACCAAGGAGGATCTTTTACCGCCGTGGCTAATCTTCTCCTAGAGGGTTTGTTGATGTTACAGCATCGGGCATCACTTCTAGCCACGACTTGTGTTAATAAATTTCATATAGCCTTTCGGCCATTTAATTTATTCAAGAGCAATATGAAAGTGAAAAGGCGCTTCACTTGAGATACGAATTAATATTTAATTATTGATAAAAAATTAAATGAGGCCGACCTTGTTCATCCGCCACCTTTGGAGACATATCACTTCATTGAAAGGTCGACATGATGTCTTGAAGAGACGCAATCTCTCTCCCTCTCTTGTATTTATATGAGGTGCTCATTCATTGTATCATATTCATTATTACATTCACACATTCATAGTTCGAGTTTATGCAAAGGCATGAATCTCTAAGAGTAGATTGTGAGTTTCTCTAAGAGCAGATCAAAGGTTGTAAAGGAGGCCGATATATTGTCATCAAGAAGAGTGATATTGTCTTCAAGAGATCACATCAAATTGGTGTTGTTATTTAGCATTGTATTTGGCCACATTGTAAAGAGCCTCATTGATTATTATTCAATATATAAGAGATATATTGTTGCTGGGTTTTTCTCCCTCAAGTGGAGGGTTTTCCCAGGGTATATGCTGTGTCTATTTGTCTGATTTTGAATTAAAATCTGCTTACTATCTAATTTCTCATCATAAAACTAACAGGGTTTTCATCCTCGAGAAGGCTAAGATAAACAAAGTTTAATCCCACAAAACCACAAAGGTTTCACAAGAGGAAATATAAAATTTGCATATTCAAATGAGCTCCCTAAATCACCTTTTATACTTTTCCCACCCAACTTTCCACAAGATATAGTTTAAAATGCACTTTTAATTAAATAACCTTTTTTTGGCTCCAAAAGACCTTTTTTATGAAATAATAAATATATTTGATTAGCAAGGTACCCCTTTTATGTGTCCACGATTTAAAACTTTAAATTATCTTTCCAACGAGCTATTGCACTAAAGTATTTTTTTTTAATTATTTTAATAAAATTAAGCAACCTTAGTAAAATAATTAAATTAAAGCCAATAATACACCTGAGTTGCAGAAACTATCGGCAAGCATTGGCATCGAAAACTGACCATATTGGAATGGTACTAATGATGAATAATGAAAATCAGGGCCGATCGAGTGACTTACTATAAATAGATGCTCTCTGCAAAAATCTTGGAGAACACACCAAAAGCTGGAATTCACTTTGTAAAGTGTCATAGGAGTCCTCAAAACCAATTGAGTTCATTGCCAACATCAAATATCCCTCCTGACAAGGTTGACGGTCACCAAGAAAGCAGGAGCTAACTACAATGCTAAATTGACCGAAAATGGGGACATTACACTAACACTAAAAAATTCATGTCTTGTAATCAGTTACATTCAAATCTGTCTCAAGTACAATACATAAGAATGCATCCCAAGCTCGCCACATCCATAAATATTATAGCATAATAAATAATAGATTCAATAAATAATATGAATACAACAAAGTTAAGGATTTGGACAAAAACAACAAAAAAAATCACATATAAAAATAAAAATCCAGCAAATATCCCAATGCCTGTAGAACTTCCCTCATAAAGCAGTTTCAATTTTGAGCAGTAAAAGTCTAAAATTACAATAGAATGAGGTTCAAGAGAATGGATAAATGTCGACCTACCCTTCAAAAAAGGAAAGTTCAATACATCGTATATGATGCCTAAAAAACCAGGAAGCATGTATAATTTCCTTTGTTTAAAATTTGTAATTCAATGCTGTAAAAGTATTAAATTAAAATTTAAGATTATATAGAAATTTCAGAAGTGTTGACCCACTCTCTCCACCAAAGTTCTATATATGCTGCTAAAAGGAAAGAAAAAAATGATAATATTTCAAAAAAAATTCAATTTTGAAGGTTTTTGTGCTACCATGCTTGGCATCGAGAAGCACATTGTATCATAGTTAAGCATATGAGACTTTTTTTAAATGTGTACAACCACCTGGATTGAGCTCATACAACATCAGGCATAAATTCAATTTAAATGTGGGTTTTTGGGACATTAATTGAATACACATGAGGGTTTTTCAGCCATAAATAGAATTTACATGTGGTTTTTTGTGACATTATTGCAGAATAAACAAATCCACCAAAACCCTTACAAACCCACAGAAACTCCCAATTGACCCACCCAGAAATCCCAATTATTCTGCTTAAAATCCTAATAACCGACTCGACCTTATTTAAACCCTAGTTAACCCACTTAAAACCCTAACTGGCCCACTTTAAAACTCTGAGTATCCCACTTTTAAAAATCTGATAAACCTTCAGCAGGAAGCCAAACCAGTGACAGTGAACACATGTATTGGGTAAAGAAATTAGCTTGGTTTTAGCTGATATACTTATGTTAATTTCAAGTGATTATTCGTAAGTATGTTAAAAATGAATTGAACCAAATACAAGCAGACGTTGAAGCCAGTGTCAATTGACAAAGCAAGGTCCAACATTTAGTGTTATCGAGTGCTCACCGATGGAAAGGAAGCGCTTGAGTGGAGCTCTGGTCATTTTTTCGTTTCATGTAGCGAGCTGATCAGCCTTATATCTTTTATGCTGCATATCACATCTGCATATGTTGAAATTTTACTCCTTTTACGACCCAGGGAAAGAACAATGGAGTCCGCTAAAGTAAAACTGATTTATACTTCAGCTGACAATTTCTTCAGCTCAAAATTGTAAATATTAATTATGGGTGTATATGTAGAAGGCGGTGGCTGTTCTCCACAACAAATACTAGATACAAGGCATCATCGCATGTTTCACTGTACCATGGGAAGCCGTGCCATCTCCATATTCTTTTTTAGAGTCGTCAATTGATTCAATACAAAGAAAAATAATAAGCAGTTAGAAAAGGGGACCGTAAAAGGGGGAGAAATAACAAAACAAAGACGGCTTAAAAAATGCACGACATTAATTAGCATACAACATTCGAATACAAGAGTGGCAATAGATGTCCCAATTTTGAACAATTCTAGTGACCTAAATTGGCATTAATCAAGAATGAACCAACAAGAAGTTTTACAAAACAGCAATTGAAACATAAATTATATTCAAGATTTAAACAAGCTTTGGAGTTGTCTAACATTAGATATCCTCTTTATGAAGTTGCAAAAATTGATATTTGACCTCATCCAAAAGCTTGTTGTATTTAGCATCCTCTTTCAACTAAATGCACAAAGAGACGAGTTGTAACATGATGTCAAAGTAAAACTGTAGTATTTCTACTTTCTAATGAATAATATGATTAGAAAACACAGATAAACATCTACTTTTTCAAATATGAAGTAAAATAGTTTCTCATAGAATCAGTAACCACATTCTTATGAAGCTCGATACCCAAAACTGCTTCTTTCCAAACGCAACACATGCTCAAAAATAGTAGGGAAAAAATCAAATAGAACATTCCATTTTCTTTTGGCCCAAAAACAATCCCAAAAAATATGTCTTAAGTTTATAGTATGATGGCAGAAAGGACACTTGACCAGTTGAATCTTTAAATATTTCAATCTATCCCCAACCAATAATTTATGGTGCAATATTTTCTAGGTTAGAATTTGAGTGTTTGCTTCTACTCTAGACCTCCAGATTTAGGCACTTAGGTTTTTCCATTTTTTTCCTCGAAATCTACAACTCCATTTAATGTTAAGTCTTGGATTTAATTCCATACTTGGGAGGAGTTTAAAATAAATATTCTTCAATGGAAAACAAAAAAAGGATATTTCTCAATCCATAGCCAATCTTTGAAAAATTGCAATGTAGAGGAGTGCATAATTTCATAAGAAGATCCATAGGAACCAATGATTTCTCAAATGTCACAAAACCCTTGGACTTGCTATTTAAACTAAATGAGTTTTTTAAATTATTTCAATGAATCCAATCAAGAGAATTGAAGTCCCACAAATCACCAAATTGTTGCACACCTTTCTTGAAAAGATAATGAGCCTATTTAGGAAAGGTAATAGCCAACGGTTGTCCATGAATTGTACTAGTTTGTTCCACCAAATTGAAGAAGTTGTGAAACTAAAACCATGTTGTAAGGAGTTCTTCCAATTTAAAATTTGGCAAACTTATTGTCATGCCTTCCAAATAGATTATAAGGGGAATGAAGTTTTAATACGAAAGAAAGGGGCAAGCAGAATTGTATCCAACCACCCAACACCCTGCTACTTGTTATTCATAGAAGCAAGAATAATATGGTAACAAACTAATATTTTCCATTGTTCCTCTCTTGAAATAAATCTGATTATTCATTTTGTTGATAAACAATTCCCTTGTGTCTTAGGATCCAAAAGACCTAATCCACCCTTATTTTTAAGTTGTATACAATGTAACCAAGAGGGGGATCTAAACCAATTTTTTCATCCCAATTAGTCCACAAGAATTGTAAAATTATTTTAATTAAGTCATCATATCCCTTTTTGGAGTGTTGGAAATTGAAGGTAATATTGTAGCTTAAAACTTGTAAAACTATGTGACTATAGATTTAATTTAGTGTTTTTTGTCACAATTCTTTGTGTATGATTAATCTTTTTAGATTCATTTTACCAATTGTAGAAAGAGATAGAAGATTGTAGAAGAAAGAGACAAGAAGATAGAAGTGACACAACATATACATGGAGAAACCCTTTCTGGAAAAAAACTCCACCACCAGAATCAATAGTGCTTGTATTATTTAACCTTAGAACAAGATTACAATAACACTGTATCAATCCTTGATTGAGAAGCTTTTGTTGCCTTCAACAATTCTTCTTCACAACCCGCAATAAAGTCTCATGTGTCCAAGCATGAATCCACATCCCATGCCATGCTTCACAAAAGTACTCTCTTAGAACTCTCTTCAACTTGTTGCAATAAATAGAAAAATTGTGAACATTGTAAACTCCAAAGAGTTGACAATTACAAGAGGATAAAGCTCCTCACAAATATCTATGCTATTCTTGTGCAAGTAGAGTTCTTCCATGAAAAACAATGTCAAACCAAGTCCTTCATCAATTTGGGCATCCCAATCTGAAGTCTTAACTAATTGTTGGTTTTGAAGATATCTTGTAAGCTTCTCCTCAAAGTTGGCACCCAAGAATGGGCCCCACTTAACTGACCCTTGTAAATATCTTCTCATGCAAAGGTGTTAACTCAAGATGCCAACTTGGGCACCCAAGGTGGGTCCAAGTCAATCTCTGTTAACTAGAACATATCTCTCCATCAATTCATGCAAACATGATGCATGATTGATCATCCCCACTTAACTGAATGTAGCCATATGTTATCTATCATGAAACTCAAGTCATTAGCATGCAACTCAAGTCAATTGAAGTTAACTAACATGCAACTCAAACTAACTACATGCAACTAAAGATAACTGAATCATAACTGAACTGAACTGAACTTTACTCATGTAAATATCAATTTCTAACTTCTAGGATCTTTACATGCCTTACTGAAGTGTTATCTTTCTCCAAAAAATTAACTGAACTCAAGGTGGGTTCCACCTTCCATGTGGGTGCCCCATGTGTTCCTATTTTGTAGGAGCTCTTCTTGGGCATCCCCACATGTTCCTATCATTTAGAAATAATTACAAATGTCAATTTACATGTTCATTTCATTTGAATTTAATCTCTTTCTAATCCTAGTGTTGGGGAACACTTTCCAAGGACTTAGGAGATGCATGAAATATGTTTAGGATTGCAATTAAATGGAATCCTATTCCCAACATTCTCCCACTTGACACTATACATTACAATTATTCAAAACAAGGAATCGTTATTATAAATCAAGTATAGGACTCAAGGCCAATGGCCTTCCTACACCAAGAGAACTTATATGTAAGATAACCATCCAAAATCAACAATGGATCCACATCATTACCAAATTCTCCCACTAAATCGTGATACTAAGCAACCCATGGCATCATGATGCACACAACCAAAACCACATTAATGTCATAAGCTCACACCAAACCTATGTATCTAAGCTCTCCATGACATTATGATACCAATCTACAAACAAGTCCATGTATATCCACCATCTGCAAAATAAGACTCCAAGGTAATAACACACATATACATGCGATAAAAAACCTCTAAAGTAACTCACTATAGTAAAGTGCAACCAGTCCAAGAGAGATGCCCCTCTCATATAGAACACATATACCTTTTGGAACTCCCACTACACAGGTAATGTCAAATATGAAAAACAAGATCACAACATTAACAAGTCCTCAAATAGCACTTCACGTAGAGGATGTGGCTAACTCCTCTATCATAGTGTCAAACTGTGTAAAGTAAGATCTCCTTCAACACTCCTAAACTGAAAGGATATGAACATCTAACCATTCAACTTATAATGAAACATGGCAGAACTTATTTGTAAACCTCTCATAGAAAGTAGATCAAACTTAGCCAAACATTCCCACAAACATAAAGGAATATGCCCAAAGCCACTAACTATCTCTTATACCTCTCCTACCCAAATCCTCAGAACTAACTCAAGTTTAAGATTGCAAGGAGAACAATGGAAATACATAAAATCATGCATCTACTTCTCAAGACCAATGCATAAGAGAAGACAAGATACATATTAATAATGCATCTAATAATTAGGTGGGAAACACCTCTTAGATCATTTTACCTATCGAGTAGACCAAGAGTGGGATACAAGATTGTCTTGTGCATACAACACCAAGCAATATAGGCTTTCAATAAAGACAATCTTCTCATCAGATCTATGATGGACTCACATCCATTTTCAAGTGCAGGCTTCACGGTCTTTACTGTCAAAAAATATTTTCTTACAAGTAACCATTCCAACATATATCTCTTAACATAAGAAATATCTGACCTAACCCAAGTCTCTTTAGTATCCATGAGCACCCACCAATCAATCCATGCCAACTTCAAATGCAACTTGCATAATCATGAAGCTCCAAGAAAATGATTAATACTCAAAACCAAAAAGAACTACATCCTCTCCAAAAGGAAGAACAATAACGCCTATACCAAAGACTCTAAGGGTCCTCCATGAAACAAGATGTTAAAACCTCTTCAAATCACATGAAGATAACCATACCCTCCCAAATCTCCCACTAAACTATGATACTGAGCTATACATGGCAACAAGATAAACATCAAACCATCACTGTCAAAAGCTCGCACTGAAACATGTAACCAAGCTATCCATGACATTGTGATAACCATCTCCTAAATGAAGACCATCCATAGATGCAAAACCATGAGCTCCAAAACCATGGACCATTACAACTAGCACAAAACCATGTGTTAAAGACCACTAAAGGTTAATCCACTAACTCTAACCCAAGAACTAGTTTAACCCAACTTGCCCTCCCCTTACCACCTGGGAGCACTCCTCTCTTAATAGGCCTTTCCTTTCAAGGATTGAGCAAGTCATACCAGGTCTTACAACCATCAGCCCAAATACATTGTAACATACTTCTTTTACAAATCTGCAATAACACAATAGTAAAAGCTCCCACTAGAGCCAAAAAACCTTCAAACTTTTAAGAGAAAGGTGCCCCAAACTCTACCCAACTGTTAGCTCTAATACCGAATGTTGAAAATGAAGGTAATTATTATAGCTTAATACTTTGTAAACTTATGAGATTGTAGATCTAATTAAGTGTTTTTTGTTACAAATTCTTTGTATGTAATTAATCTTTTTAGATTCATTTTACCAATTGTACAAAGAGACAGAAGATTGTAGAAGAATGAGACAAGAAGATAGAAGTGACACAGGATATACAAGAAACCCTTTCGAGAAAAAACTCCACCACCAGAATCAATAGTGCTTGTATTATTTAACCTTAGAACAAGATTACAATAACATTGTATTGATCCTTGATTGAGATGCTTCTTTTGCATTCAACAATTCTTCTTCACAACCTACAATAAAGTCTCATGTGTCCAAGCATGAATCCACACATCCCATGCCATGCTTCACAAAAGTAATCTCTTAGAACTCCCTTCAACTCGCTACAATAAATAGACAATTTTGAACATTGTAAACTCCAAAGAGTTGACAATTACAAGAGGATAAAGCTCCTCACAAATATCTATGACATTCTTGTGCAAGTAGAGTTCTTCCGTGAAAAACAATGTCAAACCAAGTCCATCAATTTGGGCGTCCCAAACTGAAGTCTTAACTCATTGTTGGTTTCGAAGATATCTTGTAAGCTTCTCCTCAAAGTTGGCACCCAAGAATGGGCCCCACTTAACTGAGCCTTGTAAATATCTTCTCATGCAAAGGTGTTAACTCCAAGATTCCAACTTGGGCACCCAAGGTGGGTCCATGTCAATCTTTGTTAATTGAAACATATATCTCCATCAATTCATACAAACATGATGCATGATTGATCATCCCCACTTAACTGAATGTAGCACTTGTTATCTATCATGCAACTCAATTCATTAGCATGCAACTCAAGTCAACTAAAATCAACTAACATGCAACTCAAACTAACTACATGCAACTGAAGATAACTGAACCATAACTTAACTGAACTGAACTGAAATGAACTAATACTAAACTGAACTGAACTCTACTCATGTAAATATCAATTTCTAACTTCTAGGATCTTTACATGCATTACTAAAGTGTTATCTTTCTCCAAATAGTTAACTGAACTCAAGGGGGGTTCCACCTTCCATATGGGCACCCCATGTGTTCCTATTTTGTAGGAGCTATTCTTGGGCATCCCCACATGTTCTTATCATTTAAAAATAATTACAAATATCAATTTACATGTTCATTTCATTTGAATTTAATCTCTTTCTAGTCCTAGTGTTGGGGAACACTTTCCAAGGACTTAGGAGATACATGAAATATGTTTAGGATTGCAATTAAATGGCATCCTATTCCCAACATGGAGGGAATCTAGCAATAGGAAAAGTAAACATACCATCCAATGATAGAAATTTATTCCCCCAATTAAAGATTGTTCTTTTCATCTTGCATATGAACCAATTCCACATATGAGATAAAGTAACCTCCAATCCAAAGGGTATACCCAATTATCAGGTAATATATTGATGCCTAATTTGCTTCCATTCTCTGGGAATCTAATGTGGGGCCGGATCAAATTGGATCATGAGAAATTCGATTTTATAATGAGCAAGTTTTGAACCTAAGACAAAACAATATAGATTTAGGACTATCAAAACATTATTTATTTATGTTTAAGAATTTTAAACAAAGAGAACGTTGTCATCAAAAGATGTTTTTCACATGAAAAACAACAAGAGTAAAATATTTTCTTATAAGTACAATAGATTTGAATAAACTCCAATTTGATTATATGGATTGAAATGCACATATGGTGTCTTATTTATACAGGTAAGGTGAAAAATGGGACAAGACAAGATTGTGACAAATGTTTTAATCTCATGTAATAAGATAACTAAAGTAAATGACAAGATAAGATAAGATAAAATCACATCATACCTAAGATTTCTAGAACTTTAAATAAATTTAGCATATGAACATGTGTGAAAAAGACCTACTAGGTGAACTAGTTAGGTAAAATACCTTGTTCATACCAACAACCCCCTTAAATGTAATTTAGAGAGAATAAAAAACAAATGCAAATATGCAAGATGATGATGGGTCTTGTAGGGCCTATCTAATATTTTTATTAACTTGGTGCTATAGGTAGACACACAATTTAGAGGATAGATTCCTAACTGAATAGTTCATCTTCTATAAGAGGCTTCATTTAATTATCAATTAGGGCTTTGTAAGCTTTTGACAATGTCGGTGCTATATGTGCATTCATGGATTCTAACACACCCTATATTAATGAGTATTGGTGATTACACAAGTACACAAAAATATAAAAGTTGGAAAAAGAAATGAAACGTTAACTTGCAAAACAAGGGAAATAAAAATAAGTTGTTACTCGTGTTACAGGTACTTATCACTTAAGACTATGACTATTAACTTTTAAGACTGAACTATGACTAATCACTCCAAGAGTATGAAACACACATTAAGTTATATAATCCAATTTAATTGCACAATTATATTCATGAATTCCACATGCATGTAACTAGAAACTATTTTAATTCAACAATGCATGAATTAATCTAATAACAGGAAAAGATAGTGGATAATAGTACCTCAAGTGGCCCTTGCTTGAGTTGCTACTTCCATAACAGATGTCAACACTTACTACTTAATCAGCAAACCATGATATTGAACTAACTCCTTTATTGCATGAAAACTCTAAACTTTGGCAAGAATCTACTATAGATTTGTCATTCAACAATAAATATCTATTATTCAACTGATAGCATAAACTAATAGTGATTAACTATCAACTAGTAATTAGAAAAAACTATCTAGATAACTAACTAGATTCACTCTTCACAACAGATCCCCCTATATAGGGTTTGCAAGGAGTCTTATTCATTCTAGGACTAAAACAGAACCATAATGTATTTGTCCACTCTCACTCAAAGATAGGGAGAGGACTTAGCCTTTGTAATAGAAAACCATAATTGAAAAGTAGAAGATGAGAAATTAAATTAAAATTCTGTCCTAATGATTAACCTAGTCTTATTCATTCTAGGACTAAAAAGCAACCATAATGTATTTGTCCACTCTCACCAAAGATAGGAGGGACTTAGCCTTGTAATAGAAAACCATAATTGAAAATTAGAAGATGAGAAATTAAATTAAAACTCTAAAGTATGACAAGAATCTACTATAGATTTCTCATTCAGCAATACATATATATTATTCAACTGATAAATAAACTAATAGTGATTAACTATCAACTAGTAATTAGAAAAAACTATCTAGATAACTAACTAGATTCACTCTTCACAACAGATCCCCCTATATAGGGTTTGCAAGGAGTCTTATTCATTCTAGGACTAAAACAGAACCATAATGTATTTGTCCACTCTCACTCAAAGATAGGGAGAGGACTTAGCCTTTGTAATAGAAAACCATAATTGAAAAGTAGAATATGAGAAATTAAATTAAAATTCTGTCCTAACGGTTAATAATTATGACACAAACATGTTTCATGGGAAATGTCATGTCATGGGTTAATCTACTCAGATAAATTTCTTCTTTCAGTTGTCTTATTTGGTGGATAGGAATGTGCTTATGGTGACTCATAGTTGGCCATTCAATGGTCACCTTCGTTCTTCTTTGGAACTGTCGTGCTTTAACCATTTCAACCTTCCCCTACAAGTACTTGTGATCCTTATGTTGCGGGCTAGAAATCTAGTTGTGAGTTATAGTTCTTCGAGCTTTAAGAGGTTAGTTTCATCATAAGGCATACACATCATTAACAATCATCAATTAATCATAGAATCATATTGAATCTCATGAACATTCATACATTCACACATACAAATGTTAACATATCATATTTTCATTTCCACATGTACTAAAGTCTTATTTAAAGTGCCTGAAAGGTATAAAAGGTGTATAAAGTCTTAGGAATGTCTATGAAACTTGGTAGATTGAAATGATAAAAACATAAACTAATGAAGGATAACTAGCCATAAATTAAGCCCATCACTTCCCCCAAATAAGCCATTGCTTGTCCTCAATAAAATTTTAAGGTTGGAGGTTATATTGTAGATCTATCTCCCTTAAATCAACCACAATGTCAACTCCTTTGACTTGCTTCAAGTAATAGCCTTTCTAGTTGGAGAGCTTCGCCAATCTCATGTTTTCCACTACTTCTTCTTCCCCTCTTTTCTTCCCTATCTAGTATGGTATAGGAAATGGGAGGATAGGAGGGTGGAAGACAAGTGGAAACTAGGTAACTCCATTTTTCAGTGCAATGTCTATGTACTTGTGATATCTACGAATTCTAGCTACATAGTTGTAAATAGAGTATGGATCCTTTCTTTTCAGCTCTGGTGAAAGATCATCCCATCTTTTCTAAAAAAAATTAAAGGCTTCATTGATGGTCCCCATTGCTAATCCCTTCATCATGTTATAATATTGTTTTTTGATATCCATTATTTTCTTTTCAACTCCTCTGTGATTCAAGATTCCTAACCACTGGTCTATTATTGCATTTGGATCCACTAACTCTTTCTTAAGATGTAAGGTAATAGATTTTTATTTGTCATGGTATTCTTGTAGAATTGTTACCCTTTGATGCTCATTCCTAACATAAGAGGCCAAAGCTCTTATTTGGAGATCCCCTACAAAAATCAATGGATTCCAAGCTATGTCATCCGAAAGAACATAATTTTGTAGATAGAACTCACACAGTTGATCTTGAATTTCTAGTGTGGAGTTGTAAAAAGTTTCTAAAAACAAACATTTCATGTTCATTGCAATAGGAAGATGACTAATCAATCGGATAAACTGAAAACATAAAATTTCTCTTTCAAGAACAAAGCATAAACTTTGGCAGGTGGCTTGCACTTCAATAATTGTGTTGTTTTTTCTGTCATTTCTTCAATCTTCGCCTTCAAATTTTTCACTTATTTTTCCTACTTTTTTAGTGCCCTGGTGTGGTTGGATACCATTTCAACTCTCTCCCTTGCCCATTCTTTCTCTTTTTGGGAGAATTCATGTGTTCTCTTCCATAGTTCAACACCTAGGGACACTACAGATGGACTAGTGGGAGTTTTAATCATTCCAATTGAACTTTTGGGTACTATTTCTTTCCCTTCTGCCTCTACCATGGAAAGTTGTGTCAGTATCTCTAATTTTAACCCATTCTCAAACTTGTGGAGTCTCTCCTCCAATTCTTTGATTCTAGCATCTCATTCATTGTCCTTATGTTGATATGTTTTTAACAATTCCTCCAACTATTTTATCCTTTGAATTGCTTCTTGAAATTCCTTATTAGTATTCCTTTTTCAATTAAAAGTTCCTCATCTTTCTCTAAAAACTACTCATCTCCCATTTCACCTATATATTCACAACCCTCTGAACACATGGCTTTTGGAGATCTTTTCCTCATCTTTTTAGCTACTAAAATATCTTTTGAATCTAATTCAGAAGTGGTAGAAAAATACAATGGTTGTACAATAGGTATGTTTATATCTTCACCAAGGGAATCCCCCTCTAATCCAAAATCTATCTCAATTATAGTAATATCCTCTCTTTTTTCTTTTTACTTGTGCCTCTCATTGGCCCCTTCTTCCTGAGACGATGTGACCACATCCTAGATCGTGTGGGATTTTTCTACCCCCTTTCAAGTGCAAAAGAAGAAGCTCCACCCTTTCTCTTTTTACCTTCCAGTGGCCTTCTTGAAATAGGGATTTCTTGATTTCTTTTTGCTATGGGTTGCTCGGTAGAGGCTGCAGGCTATGTTTCCTGCAAACCTTGCTCTTCTAGTTCTCACATGCTATGGGTGGATGTTGCAACAAGGTGACCAAAGGGAATTTATTCCTTTGGAGCAACAACATTAGGCTCTTCCATTCTTTGTTCCTAACCTCTATTTTCTTCATTAGGCAATTCAAGAATATTATTGATATTACTGCAACTGAGAAAATCTTCCCAATACACATTTAGGAATTGAACCCTAAGGCCCCTCTTTACTAGTAGTGTAACAAAAAAAAATGAGATAATGTTGATTGGTTTCTTTTCCTTTTATACTAAGAAGATATTATTTCTAATAGGTTATACAAAAAGTTGGGAACATTTACATTCATGCCATGGCATAGATGATAACAATTTAAAATGGACTGTATACGGTAATGATTGTCTCTCATCACATGTTAAGTATTTAACTATGTAAGAAGTTATTGAATCCCAAAGCCAAGGCAAAGACAAACGTTTGGTACCTTATGATGAAGAGTTCAGATTTTCTCTTGGCAAGAATAATTCATTCCTTATTGCAATGGTTTCTGCTCTTATTGGAAACTCCTCTCCTACTCTTGGCAAATTGGATACTTCAACTACATTTGATTTTGATGTATCTACCTTCAGACCCCTAACAATTGCCTCATCATTTTGCAATTTTTTGCTAGCAAATTATTGGGTTATTACCTCGTTAAATTCTATAATCCTCAAGAAATAATCTAGCTAGCCAACTTGCTAGAAAATAGGAGAAATTTAGCCTATCTTCTAGTAGCAGGTTATGTGTTGTTCCAATTCCCTTTGTATTATATCACCCCCCATTACAATGCTTCACTAATTCACAGTCTCTTCATAATTTATGCTCTGTTCAATTATTTCTATGTCACCCTAATTATACCACTTCTACTATGCTTGTATACTATATTACTCAAATGCACTTCTTCCTCTCATGTGAACTATGTATCTTTTGAAAATGGTGGAAAATGAAATGACAGATTTAGGTTTGCAGAAAGTTTTAAAAATTAAGAAAATTAAGGAATAGACATGACTACCCCTCCCCCCAACTAAAGTTATTAAGTGTCCTCACTTAGTGTGTATGGTTTGGGTGGATTCATAAATTAAAATTAGTGGAAAATTAAACATGATATTTTGCATGCACGAATGAATGATAAATATGTAGAAAAACAGTAATCTTCAGTGTTAATTATGATAAATTAATTTGTAGTGTACCTATAGGAATTACAATTGAATTGAAATGCAACTCATGTGAAGCAGTGACGAGGTGAGGAACTCTCCCTTCTCAAACCACAAATGAAAATCACTTAAATGATTTGACTTAAATCTAAAATAACTTAGAAAAGCAAAATAATGCAAAAAATTTGCAAACAGATTTCCAAATTCTTTATTCAAAGCTCTCTTGCAAACATTAGAGTATCTTCTCCAAAATGAAAATAAAATTTTTTGTAGCCTATTGGACTGATAAATACACATTAAAAATTAGATTCAAAAATTATCCTAATAGTAAATAACAGTAAATATAAACTATTGATTCAACTCCTTCAAATCACTCTCAACCTACAACCTTCACCTTACAAAATCCAATCTATAAACTGTATCCATCTTCAACAATAGATTCCATGATCCATTTTTTTTGTCACAACACCTTCAAACCCGCCATAAACCTATAATAACAATGTCCATGACCCTTCTAGGAAAAGAACTACACTTGCAACAACCTTCAAAATCTAGCCAAGAATGGCTACCAAAACATAGTTCCAATTGCTTATAATCTTCAAAAATAAGCTCCAAAAAAATCACAACCAATTTGGGAAGAAGCTCCCTAAAAATGCATGCCAAAAATATTTAATAATATAGAAAATTCTTTCCTCACCCACTTCCTCCAAAATTGTCAAAATGGGAGTCCATTCCTAAATTTTAGGGTTATTTCCAATGTAACTCTTGTCAACTCACCTTGGGCACCCACCTTTTCATGCATGATTTTAGGAAGTCTTAAATGTGTTTTCCAACTCATACACCCTCCAAGAACCATGCCCAATAATATTTATTGCTAATTTTGAATAGTGAAAAAATTCTAAAATTTGCCCCCTAATTTATTGCCACACCATTATCTTGCCACAAAATGACAAAGGCGTTTATTTAATAAATAATTTAATCTAACCTTGCAAATTACCCTATCAAATAAATCACCTACAGGTAACCTTAGGAAAATAAATTAAATATCATTTTTGGTTGATGCAAGATTACCAATCAACTGTGGATGCTCCTGCATCAAGTAGTTGAATGTCGCTTGTAGCTTGATTTTAAGTGACATGTAATTGTTATGAAATTTGTGTAGTTATGGTTTGAAATTGATGGAAAAATATGTGGCACATGGAAATATATTGGAATTATGGATGAAAAAGGTTGTGAAAAGTATGTTATGGGTGAGGTGATATTAATTGCATGGTACGGTGGAATCAACAAAGGTGGTAGGATGGCTATGTGTGTATGGAAGAAATAGGCTACATGCAATGAAGTGTAATATGTATGCATGCATGTGTGAATGGATATGATATGAAGTAATGAACATGCAATTAATATGGGTGTATGTGAAATGACTGACAGGCAAGTGCTATGGGCTCACGTAGTAATAGGTCCCTTCTATAGTTTTGTCGCCTAGAGGCGTGATGTTGCAAGTCCCTGTTGCTTCTACTACTGGTTCAAAAAATGAAGATTTTTGAATGTCACCTATGTAGTGTGTGTATGTGAGATGTGTGATAGAATTATACCTATGAAATGTCAGTGGGTGAGTTGTATTGCTCATGTACTGATATGTCTGAAGAACTACTTGTTGTCAATGAATTTTGTATTGGTGGCTCAAATTGATGGTGTAGTGATAAAATGAACTCATCCTTTTGTAATGGCCATTTGTAGGGATTCAATCTATGACCATTAACTAGAAATGAAAATTGTACATCAATTGTTTATAACTGAATTGCTCCATTTGGAAAGACTATTTTTATCTCATATGGCCCAAGCCATCTAGTTTGTAGTTTCCCTTTGTAATCTTTATACCTTGAATCATACAATAAAGCCCAATCACCTACACTAAATTCTTTGGTTTTAATAAACTGGTCATGCCAATATATCCTTTGTTTCTGGATGATTTTAGTATGGTGTATAGCTTTCATTCTTATTTCATCTAATACATTGAGGTTATGTAACCTCTCCTTTTGTGTTGTTGATAAGTCCATGCTCAATTTGGTTGTTGTCCTTAGAGTCTTGTATTCAAATTTCATAGGAACTATTGTCTTTTTATCATACACCAATTCATATAGTGTAAAACCTATTATTGTCTTCTAGGTTGTCCTATAAGCCCAAACTACTTCAAGTAACCTGACTGCCCAGTCCTTCTTGTGGAGTTGCATTGTCTTTGTGAGGGTGTTCTCAATTTCTCTATTAGTGACCTCCACTTCTCCATTTGCTTGAGGGTGGTAAGGTGTAGAATTTTTATTTCTGATCTCATATTATTGCACTAGTTTTGTGATTAGATATGATGTAAATTGTGGTCCCTAGTCTGTGACAATCTCTCTAAGAACACCATATCTTGTGAATATATCTTCATAGAGAAATTTTACCACATTCTCACCTCTTGCAAATTACAAAGCTTTAACCTCCACCCGTTTTGTAAGGTAATCTATAAAAACCAGTATGTATTCTTTATTATTTGATGTTGGTGAGATTGGACCAATAAAATCTAGACTCTATTTATCAAATGGTGCTATTACTAGTTGTGGTTGTAATGAAATCTAATTTGTCTTTGTTGGCCTTCCCATTCTTTGACATCTATCACAACTCTTGGTACAATTGGTTGCATCTTTATGAAGTGTTGGCCAATAATAGCTAGTGTTTAAAGTCTGAAGAGTTATCCTCTTTGTTGCAAAGTGTACCCCATAAGGTTCATTATGGCATGCTCTAAGGATATCATATACTTCATCTTCTCTGATGCATCTTCTCTTTATGTTGTCAGGTCTTGTGTAGAATAAATATTCATTCATCCATGAGTAAGGAAAACTTTTTTGAACTGTCTCTTCTCTCTTGGTGAGAGATGTGGTGGTGTTTTCTCTACTACTAGATAGTTGGCTATGTTTTCATACCAAGGTTTATGCAGAGAGAGAGAAAATAGGTTCTCATATGGGAATGAATCATCTACAACATCTTCTTCTAATTTGGTTGGAAGTGTAGAGAGGAAATCTAATACTACATTGGCTTTCCTTGGCTTGTTCACAATAGTTATATCAAATTCCTGAAGTAGTAGTAACCACCTTTAAATTCTCACACCAACTATTGGTTTGTTCATTAGATACCTTATTGTTGTATGGTCAATATGTATGAATACAAAATACCCTATAGTGTTGTGTCTGATTTTTTTTTTTGCATGAATCACTACTAACATTTTCTTTTCAGTTATTGTATAGTTGAGTTTTTCCCTTTGAATATTTTTACTAATATAATAAATGGCATACTCATGGTTTCCATCCTTTTGTCCTAGCACAACTCCTATTGTAAAATCAGAAGCATCTATATGGATATGGAAAGGTAAATTCTAGTTTGACACTCCTAGGAAAGGGATTTTGGTTAATGTTTCCTTGAGAGTTTCAAAGGAATGTTGACAAGCAAGTGTCCATTCAAACTCTACATCTTTAGACAATAAGAAAAATAGTGGTGTTGCGAGTTTACTAAAATCTTGTATGAATATTCTATAGTACCCAACATGGCCAAGGAAGCTTCTAACATCCTTTTGTTTTTGGGGTACAAGCAAGGTTAATATAATCTCAATTTTGTTGGGTTCTACTTTGATTCTTTATTGGACACAAAATGTCCCAAAACTACTCCCTCAGTCATCATCATGAAGCATTTTTCACGACTCATGGATAGGTGATGATCTTGACATCTCTATAGTACTTTCTCCAAGCTGGAAAGTGCTTCTTCATAGGTATTCTTAGAAGTTGTAAAATCATCCATGTAAACCTCCATGGAATCATGAGAAAAGTTTGAGAATATGCCCAGGATTGCCCTTTGGAAGGTGGCAGGTGCATTGCATAGACCAAATGGAAAGATAGAGTAAGCATATGTACCCCAAGGGCATGTAAAGGTTGTCTTGTCTTAGTATTTTGGGTCTATCTTAATATGATTGTATCCACTAAAGCCATCCAAAAAGGAAAAGTATTGCTTGCTACTAGTGAATCTAGTACTTGGTCAATGAATGCAAGGGGAAAGTGGTCTTTCCTAGTTGTTGCATTCAACTCACAATAGTCTACACACACTCTCCATTTCCTTCCTTTCTTAGGTACAATCACTAATGGGGACACCCATTGACTATCATGGAATGGATTCATGAATCATGCATCCAACAACTTTTATAATTTTGCTTTGACTATGTCACAGACTTCAAGGTTCATTCTCCTTTGTGGTTGCCTAATTGGTTTATATCCTTAATTAATTTAAATCTAATGCATGCTTAGATTTAGGTTTATACCTTTCATATCATGGTAATCCCATGTAAATGTCGTTGCATGTGTTTGTAACACATTCAACAATGAAGTTTTTTGTCCAACAGTAAATTGGTTGTTTACATTTAATGTATTGTTTGGCATAATCTCTAAAGTCAAGGATGATGTTTGAACAAATGAAATGTCAAGACATGATATATTTTGAATACAATGATGTGGAAATAATGTGTGAAAATTTTGAGAAATAGACTCAGATGTATTGGTAGGAATTATGTT
The DNA here is from genome assembly GCA_007258455.2 of Sequoia sempervirens. Lineage (NCBI taxonomy): Eukaryota > Viridiplantae > Streptophyta > Pinopsida > Cupressales > Cupressaceae > Sequoia > Sequoia sempervirens. Next base: position 20,472 of record VDFB02191337.1, read on the forward strand.
CTGCAAGGGGTCTTACAAACATGTTAGATAGTCATGTTTTTGCGGGACCCTACCATAATTGTTCTACGTGATGTTTGCAATTAGTTCATCTTCATCTTGGTTTTCTAACCAAAGACTGTGTTAAACAATCATCAAATTTTGTAAGGAGTATTGGTCTTCTTAATCTAGGGTAGGCCATATAATTTTCTCCAAATCTACATGTGGCTAGGAAGGTGGATAGAGGACTAGTTTCTTAGTCACATTTACATTGGAAATAATCATGTTACCATACTTGCAACCTATAAAGTCATTTGCAATTTCCAACCAAGGTCTTTCCAAGATGAGGGGATATCCTACAAGATTAGCTTTAGGATGCAACACCATGAAGTTTGCAGGGTACTCCCATGAGTTTAATGTTATTACCAAGTCTTCTATGATTCCCTCAAGCTTAACTATAGACTTGTCTACTAATTGTAGCATAGTAGGTGTAGGTCTAAGCTCCACTAGTTGTAATAATTTCATAGTTTCTTTGGTCATTACATTAATGGCTTCCTTAAGGTCAATTAAGGTATTCTTAGTGAGAGTATTGTTCATTTTGACATCAACTACAGGGCTCTCAGGATCTGCATACTTAGGGACAATTATGTTTCCCAACATAATGTCCACAAGTTACTAAGAAATATATAGTTTAAGGGTCCTTAGTTTCTTTCCTGGCTTTTTGAGGCATAATTATCTCACTGTTTTGATATAAATGGGTACCTCCTTAATGGTCTGGATGAGGGGTATCTTGATGCAAACATCCTTGAGTTATCCTAATAGATCAGTTTTAGCCTATGAACAATGTTTTTGGACTATTAATCTTTCAAGGAATGGAGGATTTGGACTCATGGTTTTTGGGTTGACCTGATTTGACTTGAGTTCCTTAGGTTATTTGTCCATAGGCTCTGTTGGGAGTTCCTCATCAGTCAATTTAGTGATATGAAGAGATGAAGGCCCAACTAACATTTTACCTAATATGTGGTTTACATCACTCACCTTAACCCCATAGGTGGGGTATTGTATGGTGTCATTAGCATAAGCCTATTGGATAGGCTTATTATTTGGGTTATGTGTAGGTTGTGTTGGCAATTGAGGTGCTCTTGGTGGAATTGGTGCAACTATTGAAGGTTTTGGAATTATGGCTTTTTGTTGTGGCTGTAAGGGTTGTTGTGGTTGTTGATAGTTGAAATTTTGATTTTGCCACTGCTAACCTCTTTGCCACTAAGGTTTCCATTGATTTTGTTGGGGGTGGCCATTGAGAATTATAATTAGGTCCTTAGAAATTTTGATGTGGTCACATGTTTTGTTGTTGTTGATTCCAATTGGATTGAGGCCTTGACCATTGTGAGTTTTTCACATTGGTCCAAGATTGAGGGTTCCAATATGGGAAATCTACATTATTGAATGGAAATTCTAGTTTCCCTTGCTCGTCCTCATAAATACTGGCCAACTTCTTGCACTTGCAATTGATTTTTTTTTGTCTAGAGTGTGTCTAGTATTCTATGAGGGTTTCTTTTGCTTCCTCTTACTTTTTCTTGATGTGGAGGGTATCTAATTGTGTAGCCAAGTGGCTTATAATATCTTCCTTCATGTTTGATAGAAGATTGCTTAGCTCCACCCTTGAGACTCCAATGGATGATTTGTTTATAGAAGATGTCATGTCTCCTCTGACCTTCTTGGTAAAATATTTGGAATAGATTCTACATACTTTGAAAATCTCATCAAATGATAAATGTGAGATGTCTCCTGCTCCAACGAGGTTAAGTGCATCCATATAGTCTTCATTGACTCCCCTTAAGAATACTAGTTTCAAGGATTCATTAGAGAGTTTGTTTTGATGGGATTTCTTGAGGTAGAACTGAAACCTCTCAGCATAGTCTTCCAAAGATTCATCTTCCTTTTGTGACATCCTGAAGATTTCATCCCTCTTCCTATCTATTCATTTTCAACAATCCTGGTATTTCTCCAAAAAAAATTCTTAATTATATTCCAATTGGGAACAACATCTCTTCCCAACCCCATGAACCATCTTAGAGCATCATCTTTTAGTGTTGTTGGAAAAAAATTGAGTCTATGAGAATTTGTTGTATAGTCAAAAATTTGGCATAGCACATCAAACTCAAAAAAAGGTGTTTGGGTCTTATGTAACCAACCCATAGAAGACAAGTAATGCTAAAGGAGGTATATTCTTCAAAGCAACAACTCTCTCCTAGTTGGATATAAGGAGCTCAAACGTTATACATGCTCTAATGGGTCTTCTATTGCTACATTACCCATGATGCTTATGTGTATGTGGGAAGTCTCCTCTGTGTCTAGTGTAGGTATTGGTGTCAGGGATGATTCTTCTTCAGGAATACCCTTGTGTTATTCGTTGTGTTCACTAGTATCTCCAATGCTTCATGTGCTGAGGGGAGAAATATTTCTAGAGAGTCTTGATTCCTCCACATGCAATGTTTGTAACTTTGTAGTTCAACAGTTCCTGCACATTGTTAGTAACTTGTGTTGTGTTGATGGCTAAAACCTATTTATGCTAATGTTGAAAACAAAATTTATAAAATAGGAAAGTTTTGAAAAGAATTGAAAATACACATGAGAATCTTGAACTTAGCACCATCCTCAACAATGACACAAAAAATATAGGGCCTCTCTAATTTTTTTATTAACTTGGTGCTATAGGTAGACATACAATTCGGAGGATGACTTCCTAACTAAATAGTTAATCTTCTATGAGAGGATTCATTAATTATCAATCAGGGATTTGTAAGCTTTTGATAGTGTTGGCGCTATATGTGCTTCATGGATTCTAGCATGCCCTATATCAATGAGTATAGGTGATTACACATGTACAAAAAATTATAAAAGTTGGAAAAGGAAATAAAACGTTAACTTACAAAATAGGGGAAATAAACATAAGCTACTACTTGTGTTACAGGTACTTATCACTTAAGACTGTGACTATTAACTTTTAAGACAAAACTATGAGTAATTACTCTAGGAGTATGAAACACACATTAAGCTACAAAATCCAATCCAATTGCATAATCATATCCATGAATTCCACATGCATGTAACTAGAAACTATCTTAATTTAACAATGCATGAACTAACCTAATAATAGGAGAAAGAGTGTGCATAACAGTACCTCAAGTGGCCCTTTCTTGAGTTATTACTTCCACAACAAATGCCAACACTTAGTACTTAATCAACAAACCATGATATTGAACTAACTCCTTTCTTGCAAGAAAAATTTGAACTCTGACAAGAACCTACTATAGATTTCTCATTCATCAATACATATCTATTATTCAACTAATAACAAAAACTAACAGTGATTAACTATCAACTGGAAATTATCAAAAACTATCTAGATAACTAAGTAGATTCACTCCTCATAATAGATCCCCCTATATTAGGTCTACGAGGAGTCTAATTCATTTTAGGACTAAAAACATAACTATAATGTATTCATCCACTCTCCCTCAAAGATAGAGAGATGACAATTTTTGTAATAGAAAACAATAATTGAAAATAAAAAGAAGAAAAATCAAACTAAAACTTTTCCCTAATGGTTAACCACCATGACACATATGTGTTTCATGGGAAATGTCATGTCATGGGTCAACCTACTCAGATTAGACTTCTTATTCTTCCAGTTGTATTATTCAATGGATAGGAATGTGCTTGTGGTGAATCTCAGTTGACCATTTAATGGTTGCCTTTTTTCTTCTCTAGAACTGTCGCACTTTAACCGTTTTGACCTTCCCCTGCAACTACCTACACTTCTTATGCTTGCGAGCTAGAAATCTAGTTGTTGCGGGTTACAATTCTTCTAGATGCAAGAGGTTAGTTTTATCCTAAAGCATACACATCATTAAAAATCATTAATTAAGCATAGAATCATAATGAATCTCATGAAAATTCATACATTCACACATACAAATGTCAACATATCATATTTGCATTTCCACATATAAAGTTTGGTTTAAAGTGCATGAAAGGTATAAAAGATGTATAAAGTCTTCAAAATGTCTGTGAAACCTGGCATATTGAAATGATAAAAACATAAACTAATGAAGGAAAAATAGCCATAAATTAAATCCATCAGGTCTCGGCCACTAGGTCATGTTAGGTACCCATGTACAAATAATCTTTCACAATGAAAGAAAAGGAGAAAATTGATGCAGGGGCTTCCGAGAATCATAACTTTTGACTTGAAAGTTTGTTTGGGCTGAAATTTTACATAGAGGTACATTTTGAGGAGTTGATTGGAATGCCAAATGAACTCAGCTCATTTGGAGCTCATTTCAAGGTTTTTTTTAGGACCAAATTCTTTCATCTGAGGCCTCAAAATTAGCTTTTAGCTATTTTTTGGGATTTCCTACAATTATTTTTTCTTAATAATTTTGAACTCATGTTTCTAATTTGAATTCTAAGTGACAATTAGTGTCACCATAGTGGTCAGAAGATATTTTTTAATTTTTGAGGTCAAAGGGGTATGCATGCAAAATTACCAAAAATGACAAATTATGATAATTGTAAAAAAATGCCAATTTTTTTTTTTTCAATTTTTAGTAGATATAAGGGTATTTTTCAGTTGTAGAGACATGGAGGAATAATGATGTATGGCATTGAATCAATTCTCTAAGTTCTATTTTTTTGCAATAATGGTGAATTTTGTTTAGTGATTTGTTGGTTGCATAAAAAACCCAGTGGGATAAAACTCTTATCCAAAAGAGAAAAGATACAAACAAACATAAAAATAACTCATGTATGGAGAACTCGAAAGCCTCTTAGGATGAGATCCATCACAATTATACACTAAATTTCTCCATACAAGGGATAAAGAGAGAGAGAGAATATGTAGCCCCTCCCCCATAATGTAGAATCTCCTACAAAAATGGTGAATGCTTGAAAACAAAAAAATATTCACTGCTTACAAACAACTTGTCTTCCTTTGAGAAGAAACAAGAACAAGTACA
>VDFB02191340.1:0-14027 GCA_007258455.2 Sequoia sempervirens
TGGTTCAAATTTTAAATGAAACGATGAAAGAAAGAATAAGAATACAAAGATTAAAGTATAGAATCATTTGAAAATAATTGGGGATAAAAATATTTAATCTAATAGTTGTTAACATAAATGAACTTCAATTATATAGCCTTGAGAACATCAAAAAATTATAGATTGGAAAGCAAAATAAATATGTCATATTACTTGAATCAAATCTAATAAAGTTTGACTTTATTGCATACTTGTTATAAATATCTCACATGAACCAATGAAACTCAATGTGTCTCCAAATTACATAAGAAGAGAGAACCTAAATGTGAAAAATAAAAATAAATTCAAAATCCATCTTTTGTAATGAGTTTGTTAAAATTTAAAAACATTCAAGAACCCCAAAATGGTTTGAAATTGATGAGCATAATAGAAATTTTTGAAGGAAAGAGGTCATCACAAACCATTCGGTTGTGGGCTTCAAAAATTTTCAATGAATGGTTTTCCAATAAGATGTATTAACCAAAATATTCCAAATTTTTATACAATTACTAAAGATGCACAAAATGAGACCTTTACTAAATAAATTTCAAAATGCATCATTAAATGTAGATTAACATCATCCGCACTCTAATTAAAAACATTAAAAATAACATGGAACACAAAAGAGATAAAATTAAAAAGTTCCAACTAATGATGATGTTATAATAATCCTCCCCAAGTTGATCTCTCTTATCCCAATCATCATACTTAATGTTTTGTACTTGAATGTGTTGGTACTTGAATCATGTTTTGGTACTTAATGTTATGTTTTTTAAGAGGAAGCATTTTCTCTTTCTATTACCATAACGATTATTCTTGTTTTGTAACTTAGTATTTCTATTTGTAGATTTTCAACTTTTATTATGTAAATCATTCTTTGATACCAAAGTAGTTTAAAAGGTTTTCTAGCAGATACTTATTTAGTTTTTAGATTTAGTGCTTTCTCATTGTCTAATTTCTTAATCAAATCTAAACATTTTTTGATCCTTATTTCCTTCTAATACCAAAATCATCCTCTTTTCCTAACTATAAGAAGTCATAGTTCAATCCCACCATGGTTGTGAATCAAGCTAAAATTGGTATGATTTGGAATATGCATGATACTAAATTTATCATAATGGAGAAAAAGAATCATTTGACCATAGAGGCCCTTGTTGAAAATGGTAATCAAGATATGGCTTTGATACACACAACCTTTCTTTGGATCTTTGCAAATTTGGCTAGTAGTAATCTAGTCTGATGATTTATCTCCTTCATATACTATGTTGATTAATAAGCCATGTGGAAAAGTACTTAAAGGATAGCTCAACGATCCCTTTGGTGTGCCATTTCCCTCCATCCCAAGCTTCTTCTTCACATGTATTCCTCCTTATTGTTTTACTCCTATCTATCTTATGCAATTTATTTCTCCTTCCACCAAATCTCCCCAAATTTATCCTCTCCTTTTCCCTAGATAATCTCGTAGCACTTATTATGATTACATGGTTCTCTTGTCTCCACATTAGTTCTCATTAGTTTTTGTTTACACTTCCATGTTCCCCTCTTTGTGATATTCCTCACATGAGTCTTTGTCCTCCACACTCATTTATTATGTCACGACAAATTTATACACCACCTTCCATTTCTCATCTTGCCACTTTCATTCATGTCCTTAATCCTAGTGTGCCTCTATCTACCCTTGACATTAATGTTTAAAGGCTTGTTGAGATGAAAAGTAATGTTGATTCCTTACCTAATGGAAACAAAAGAAGACATACATATAAAAATCAAACACAATTCAATTTCTATTGAAAATTTTACATATCCATTTTTTGTTGGATTTTTGATCCTAGATTTGAGATAACAATGTTAAAGGAGATCCCATGACACATTCAAAGGTTCTTTAGTGCTACATATTTGGATTTTGTGTATGATGATAAGTTATTGGCTAAGTTCTTCCCATGAAATTTAATAGTATTATCTTCCATTTGGGTCTATTTTTTAATATTGAAATTGGTCAATGCAAATATTGGGAAAGTTTATTATTTTAGATTTTTTGACTGTAAACAAGGATCTACAAAGTATATACATTCTTAACATTTGCATGTGCAAGTGAGATGAATGTTAAGAACTAAAGTTGTTAGAGGCTACCACACTTAATTATGGATCTTCTAATGCTTCATCTACATCATCCTACCCTTGTAAATTTGAAAAGAAAAATTATTTCCAAAAGGATAGTAAAAAATAATGGAAATGACCATTGTACAAACTATAATTATAAATGTTTCTAATATAATTATGACTCTAAAGCCTCCAACTTTTTCCTTTGTAAAATGTGCTTCAAATTTTACTTAGTGCTTGCATGATTACACTTCCTCCTATTAGGCCATTAGATAAATCTAAAGTTATTCCCAAAAGATATAATGAGAAAGAATTTTGTTATTATTAAATTGTAGAGTTAATTGTAATTATACTCAACATTTTATGGGATTAAGGAATAATTGATTAAGGATTTGATTGATAAAAAAAAAATAGGTTGAGGGGTTAATATTGGGGTCAATCCTTCAATTGTTCCTCCTAATGAAAATTTAAATATTTTACACTAAATAAATCTAATAAAATGGTTTTATATGAGGGTCATGAGATTGAGGTACATATACATGTTGATGAGCTTGAAATCATTGATTCACCTATGTATGTGAGGAATGATAATTTGTTGGTATTAATAAAAATTATAAGGGTACTTATTCTTCTTCTTATGTAATAGTGATTGACTTTTATAGAAATTTCTATGGACTAACTAGTATTCAAACTTAGGACCTCCCATTTGGTGTTAGGATGCTCTACTATTGAGCTAATGGCTCACATTGTGATGAGTCTTTTTATGGCTTAGGTGTGTATCATTTCTCCAACACACTCCCTTGAGCCACAACATAGGTGTCAAATGCACCTAGCTTGGCTCTAATACCATGTTGAAATTTCCATGAACTAGTTAGGATGCAAATCTCCACCACTAAGCTACCCACCCACTTTATGACAAGTCAATTTATGATTTAGGTATGCTAATTTTTTCGACACCTTTTTCACATTGTGAGATATTACCAAATAATTATAATGGTCATTTGGTTTTGTGTGGATCATGAACCATGTAAGGGTGTGTTTATTGATCTTACTCACCAATAAAATGTATGCATTGAATAATTTTTGTTTTATCATCATTTTATCAACAAGCATATGCATATTTGAGGGTTTATTTAAAATTGACTAATGATATGTTGATTGAAACTATAGGATACATTATTTTACCTTAATTTTTTGGTCTAAAAGATGAGGGAAGTTCTTATTCTATGTCATATTATTTCTTCTTTAGATGTATCTCATATTTTACTTGGGTATCCATGGATAAAGCAATATCAAGCAACATCATCTATGTCATGCCATCAAGGTATCAAATATGTTTGAACACTAGTAAAGAGGTTACAATTGCAAGAGATCCGTATATGCCTTTATTTTAGATTAAGTCATTTAACCTTAAATAATTTTAAGAACATACATAAGGATCTTCTATATAAGTGCAAGGATTCTTTGCCTAATTTGTAAAAATTTCAAAAGGAATAACAATGGTGGGAAAATCAAGACAAGATGCAACAATTTAGAATTCCTAAAGGGTTTACAATTATTAGAGCCAAAGTAGGTTATATGTAGGTTTTATATTATAAAATGATTCAAGAATCTATAAGGCCAAAAGAATCATAAGCATTGCAAACTTTAGTTTAGAAGCATAAGGGATTGGATATTTTCATTCCTAAACATGGTTTTCATATAAAAAAATTACTCATGTAGCAAGCACACTATAGAATTGACAAAGAAGGTTAGGGTTTTTAGCTTCATTTGTTATATAGAGATATTTTATTGTAATGTACATAATCAATGATGTGATTCTTGATTTTTTATAAGATTTAATATTATGACACCTTAACAAACCAAGCTATGACTTTCATGGTTCACTCCTACATGTATGAAATTTACATTTTCATCTACAAGTTTGACCCTAAATTTGTAGTTTTAAAATTATTTTGTGACCTTGACCCCTACACTTCTAGTCTTTAGGAATTTATTTATCTCCATTTTTTAGACTATGTTGAGAGCCATTATAATGTTTTTTTGCACTAACTTTGGGAGGAAACTCATTTTTCCTTACTCAAACCCTTGGATTGATTTAAAAAAATTGAACAAGTTAAAATACATGCCAAATATAAATGCAAGTTCAATGGGTGTAGTTTTGAATTATAGACCTCTCATCCCCTAACAGATAGTTGATAGTTTTGATATTCATTTTTCTCTTGAAAGGTGTTTAACAAGACAAAAATATATGCAAAACGGGGAAGCAAAATACTATATTGAAAATGCTTTAAAAACTTTCAAACAAGTGCAATTTGAATTCAACAAATTTAAAAAAATTTGCATTTAGGGTTTCGAAATTAAACAAATACATGCATTTTGAACTCTAAAAAAATTGAATTTTAAATACCTCGTGCTCAATAGTGGTCGATATGCGAACTGGAATGATGAACTTTGAAGAGAGGAACGGAAATTTGCTTTTGCCGGTGAGAGAAACTTTGTTTGGTCACCGTCACAGACTCTGTTCACCGCGCGCACCAGGGAGACAGTGACTGGTAAAAGAACACAGTAAAAGTGTGAAAATGAAACATTTTTTTTTGTTTTTGTCATATTGGAGGGGTTCGGTCGAACCCAGGTTTGACCGAACCCACTTGGAAATGATTTTTTAATTCGGGCATTCACTGGTTCGGTCGAACCATTGGGTTCGGCCGAACCCATTTGATTTGAGGAATGGAAAAAATCCGAATTTTCCTTTCTCTTAGAAAGTGTAAACCACTATTCTAAGGTAACCCATATATATATATATATGTGCATGAATAAAAAAACATCTGTTTTCATCGGACATCAACTTTCATATTAAATATTTATCTAAAATGGAAAAAAGTTATAGCATCTTGAAATAGATTTTTTTATCTAGTGCATCATATTTTTTTTCAATTTTTTTTAGTAAGTTTTAGTATTTTTCCTTGGCATAGTAATCAACCTAATATTTTGTGCTGATAACCTACTTTTAGTAAAAATAAAAAATAATTGAATTATTAAAATAAATATATTTTTGAAAACTACACTTATAGATCTACAAAAGGGTATTTTTATATTTTTAAAAAAATGTTATTTACATTAGCAGGAGTTATTGAAACTTCAAGTTTTTCAAATAATTTTATGTTTTTGGTAAATTGGACTCAAAGTGGTGCTCCATATATTTTTAGCCAACAATTTTAGTTGAAAAAGTTGTGGAAGTATCTAACTTAGCTAGAATGGATCTTATTAGATCATGTGTTTGACTCAAAGTTGTGCTGATAAGTTGGCTAAAAGTGTGACACAACTTTGTGCTTTTACCCTATTATGCATTTGGCAATAATCACAAATAAATGTTTCAAAACTTCATCTCTTAAATAACTTTATTGTTACGCCGATAAACGTAACTCTACAATGACAACATGATAGCTATAAGAGGTCAGCACAATCCTCACAAAAAAAAAATATAAAAACAAATACATTTTAGAAACACACAAAAAAAAACATTTTATTAAAAAACAAAAAAAAAATTACTTTAATAATAATAATTTTTAATTAATAATGTAATATATTATTAATTTTTTTTTTTGTAATATTAATTAAAAATGTTCTATTATATATATTTTATATAGATTGTATTTAATATATATACATACACTTATTAAAAATTCTCCCTTAAAATTATAAGGGATAATCTAATCTTAGAGACATCCAATTTAGTCATTCCATTGGTCGGATATGATTGGAAAATCTTAAAAAAATCAATAGTGTGGAGACTACGATCTCTATCTCCCATCATGTCAAATGATAATGAGAAAATAATTGATGAAATAGACCTAATAGTCATACTTCAACATTGGCAAAGACTTTGTGTATATAATATTATCTAAATTTTTGTGTGGCCTAGTAGGCGTCAACTTACTATTCTGATTAGGGACATTTTTGTGATAAATCATACTTGTTCATATTTGTAATTTAATTATAGTATTTATTCTCATCCAATATGGATCAAGATAGGTAAACAAGCTTACAAGTTGCCTTATTTTTTGATTAAATTTTGAAGCATTAAATTTTATTTGAAACTTTATTTTTTAATGTATTTTGAATCATACTACATTAATAAGGAAGGGCGAAATCTTAAAATAAGTATTCATCAAATTAGAAAAATGTAGAACACAATAAATTTAGATTTGTATGTAATTTCTTGGTAAAGTTAATAAAGGGAAATGAGAACTTCAACATGAAGATTTAATTTGTATGCAATTTCTTAGCAAAGTTCATAGAAGGAAATGTCTTCAACATAAAGATTTTAAATAGTAAGTAAGTTTTAATTTCAATTGTTCTTAAATTAAAATTGAGAAAAAGTGAAATACATATATTTATCAATGAGTTGTGATTACAACTTCATTTGATTAGTTAAAGAGAGGGAAGTCTATTTATTAGACTCTTGTAAGTTGTAGTGATATGTGACTTATATCTAAAGAAAATGTTGATTAAGATGTTAATTTCAATTTGACTAATTAATTATTTTTAAATGTTAATTTGAATGAATAAAACAAAAATTCATTAAATTGTTCACTATTTAAATATATTTTTGAAGAATTAATAATACGTTCTTACTTTAATTATAACTCTAATAATCCTTCAACAATAGATTGGATGGCCAAGTCATTGGAAAACATGGATGATGGTCACAAGTTTGATTTTCCAAGATTTAGCCTTGCATAGGTAGAGGATAGGGAAAACATGGATGATGGTTGCATGTTCAATTCTCCAAGATTTAGCTTTGCATAGATAGAGGGTAGGGAAAACATGGATGATGCTCACAAGTTCAATCCTCCAAGATTTAGCCTCGGATAGATAGAAGGTAGCAGATACAGACAGGGATTATAATAATTCTTATTAAGACTTCGCTTCGTATATCCCACCACATATTTTGCGTCGTTCAAATACAAGTACAACTCTAATTCATTATAAAAATACAAAATACAGAAGACATGTTCTCTGTCACATCCGTGACTGTGATGTTGCCACTTCCACGAAGAAGCGCGGACACATTGACAGAGATATATGAAGACAGTATCCACCACCGAATGGAAAGCTCGAAGAAATTTCTACGGTCAGAAGTTGAAGACTTTTTCAGTTGGACTTGTGTATGAGCTCCTTCACAATTCTTGCCATTACCCTTCCACGACATTGGACAAATTCTCTGCGCACAGAAATTGCTTATATATAAAATGTAATTGCGATGCATTGTTACACAAAATGAGATAGTTCAGAATGGAGGAAATGGATTCAATCTGCGAGCAAGATGAGCATGAGCTGAAAAACTTTCCTGGGTTTCGCTTCCACCCCACAGAGGAAGAATTGGTGGGTTTCTATCTTCGCCGCAAGGTGGAGAAGAAGCTATTCAAATTCAGTCCTATCCAAGAGCTTGATCTCTATGCTTACGAGCCTTGGGACCTTCCTGGTAAGAAATCATTCATCACAGATTTCTGTGATATATTTGTTATGTTGTCTCTGTTTTCTTAAAAATGGTATTTTGAATGCAGGCCTGGATCTCAATGGAGGAGAAAGAGAGTGGTTTTTCTTTGTAAAGCCTCGTGGGCACAATGATGGAAGACCCAACAGAATTACTAAAGAAGGCTTCTGGAAAGCCACTGGAACAGACAGGCCAGTTTATGCTCATTCTACTTCAACACCCATTGGGTTGAGGAAGACTCTGGTTTTTAACAGAGGCAGGGCTCTCAAAGGCCACAAGACTGATTGGATAATGAATGAATACAGACTTCATCCAGTAAGTACACAATTTTGTTTATTTTTTTCTGCTGCGTTAATCATAATACAGACGGTTTATCTTTTTCTAACATGTTAAGCAAGTCAAAGTTTAGAATGCACCGTTTGAATTTACCCTTTACTGAGTATAACTTATTTCTCTTGCTAAAATTGCCAGGATGAGAGTGAGAGAGGAGAAGGTATAAGACTGTGTCGAGTCTACAGAAAGGCAAATTCTGTGAAGTCATTCGACCGTCGTCCCTCAGTCCAACATTTTGATAAGAAAGATAACAGTAGTATTAGTAATTTGGGTCTTGATGTTCAGAGATCAGGCCCCTCTGAGTCAAGCAAAACTCCTGCAAAGGAGCAGTTGCAGGCTGCTTTAGGGCACTCATTTCTAGATTGTGAGTATGGTGAGGATGAGAAGAGCATGGTCAAAAGTGCATGCAAACCAAAATTAGAGTATGAAGTTTGTGGGACTGAAATTGAGGATTTTACCCACTTCAACTCCCTTGAAGGATGGTGGTGTTTAAGAGATTAGATTCTGTGACTTGGAACTATAAACCTGCAACTTGTAAACTGCAGTTTTTATGCTTTTGATGTGTGCACAGTTTTCTTTTTACTACTTTATCATTTTGTTTTCACTAAAATCCAAATCACTCTTCACTTTTAACTCTTCCCTTGCTATCACTTTAAAATAAGTCTGTAGAGTTTTGAGATTTTAATTCCTTTGTAGGTATTGTCCACTCCAAATCATTTGGGAGATGTAAAAATAAGGATTGTCAACAATGTTTGAAGAAGTGTTTTTTTAGATGAAATTGGTATTTAGTGATTATCAAAATGTATGGGTTAAATATATAAATTATTGATATATAAGATTAATAGTTTGCTAAAAGGTTAATAGTGTGGTGGAAGGTATTGAGTGTTTGTTTGTGATACTGGTTTAATTTCTCTGATTTTTTTTATCTTATCAATTATTGTTAATTAAAATTGGGTTGAGATTAAGAGGAGTAATCTTTGGAACTTTGACAATTAGACCCTTAGGCTATGATAGAGATGCCTATTTTCTTGATACATGTTAAAAAGAGATTAATAGTGTACATTAAAATTAAAATTTTCTCTTTTCAGTATAGAAGACTATTTTTGAAGTCATCTATTCACTTGTAGATTTTAAATGATGAGAAACAAGGTGAAATTATTACAATAAAAAACTTTCCATTATGTATGTAAATCTAAAATTAATTTCTCAAGTCTAAAGGTCTATATCCCTAATATCATTTTGTATCCATTAGTCTCATTTAGCTTCATTTGCATACTATACCCTTTGGCCATAAGGTCATTATCATCCTTGCATTGTCATTTTGCATCCTTATATATCCCAAAATCACAAAAAAATAGCATAGTCTCATACCTTCTTACATTACCATCTTGCATTATCATCCTCAAATTGTAAATCTTACATGGTTGACACAAGATCACGAATGAAAATAAAGGGCATGGATTCTTCAAATGACCTCTTTTCTAGTTATGACACAAACTTTGGATCAAATTCAAACCAATCTCCAACACCACAAAGGGAAACACCTCAAAGAAAATCACCAAATCCATTTGATAATCTTACATTAGGTGAGGTCAACAAACACTTAACTCCTGAAGAGGTTGAAAGAGCTTCACCAGATCCAAGAATTATACACATTGTTGATGAGCTTGTTAGTGTTTATCCTAATAAATTCTTTTATGCACTAGCAAAGAAAGGTGCCAAACTCCCTCTTGGTTTTGATGTCTCTACAATTGTGGAGGGAGCTACACAAGCACTAAACCAAGGTTTCACCCAAAACACATTCTCACTAGGAATGTCATCCTCATCACAAGTGTTCACTAGCCTACCACTTGGGACAACAACACATATGGCAATGAATGTAAACATTCCTAATCCACCCACATTTAGAAACAAGAGAAATCATGCCACAACACAAGGAAAACTTTTACGTTTGGTTCATCATCAAGTTCCATGGGTATGACATTAAAAAATCCTCAATTTCAAAATACAAATCAAGGTCCCACACCTCAAAATCAACCAAGAAAAACAAGTCCGAGGATTCATATTGTTCCACGTAAAGTGCCAAATCAATTTCAGAACACCAATCAAGGACCCATACCTCAATTTCAAAACACAAGTCAAGGCCCTACACCTCAATTTTAAAACAAAAATCAAGGTCCTACACCTCAATTTCAAAACACAATTCAAGGTCCTACACCTTTACTTCAAAACACAAGTCAAGGTCCCATGCCTCAATTTCAAAATACAAATCAAGGTCCAACATTTCAATTTCAAAGTGCTAATCAAGGTTCATCTCCTCAATTTCAAAATGTCACACCAAACACAAACATGATCTTTGGGACAAATCTGAATACCAATTTCATTCCAAAACAAACCAACACCAATACAACATTTACACATCAATATTAGCAAGGAAACCAAGGTCCCATGCCACAAAATGTCAATCCAAATCCAACATTTGATCACACCAATGCCATCACTTGCAAAATTAACTTAACACAACACCATCTCTCGCAAATACCTTGATGCAACAAATACAAACAATACAACAACAAATGACAAACATGCAATTGGGGACCAACAAAAGACTTATTCTATGGAGGAATTGTGTCCCTATCCATTTGATAGAAATCTATCCATGCCACCCTTTCCCCTGAGTCACTTCATTGCACCGAACTTTAACAAGTATAAAGGGAAAGGGGATCTAGTGGAACACATACGAGAATTTAACACAACAAGTATGGACATCACTTTTGAGCCTACATATTTGATGAGACTATTACCACATATTCTTGCAGGACAAGCTCTAGAATGGTTTGCACATCTTCCTCCTGGGATTCAGACATGGGGTGACTTGGCTGATAGATTCATTAATCACTTTTCCTATAACATAGAAAGTGACATGACTCTCACAAAACTATGCACAACTAAACAAGATGAAGGGGAGTCACTCACATCATTTTACCAAAGATGGCTAAGTATGGCTAGCAAGTGTCCTTGTCACATCCCTTAGAAACAATTAGTCCCCATGTTTGTGGAAAACGTTAACGGAAGATTAATGAATCAACTCCAAATATAATGTTGCACAACTTTTGATGATATCATTGAAAAATGTGTTTTTATTGAGAAGGCTCTTATGGAAAAAAGAAAACTCAAAGTTTCCAAAGAAACCCCAAAAGCTAATAATGATAAAGGAAAATTTTGGTCCTGAAACAAGAATGTCACTAATGATGGAGTTGTTGATGTAAAATTAGTAAAAAAAGGTCACCCTACCATTTACCTTAAAGATCCTTTTATATCAAACACATCAAATTCATCAAACACCAAAACACAAGTCCAGATCAAACATTGAATGTAGTTCAAAACAACCAAAAACACAAAGGACCTCCATGCACTAAGAGAACATACACCTCCTTGGGTGAACCCATCAAATCGATCAGCGGGCATGTGCGGATCATGGTATGCCAAAAAGTGGCAATGGAGAAAAAAATACGTGTTTCTATGACTCAAAAACGCGAAAATGTTGAGTTGACTTTTTGGGGCTCGGTAGTCGAGGTAGAGCAAAAACCTAGATTTAAGAATCGGATATCCGATTTTGTTGACATATATATATATTATATTTCGGGCGACCAAAACTCATTTTCACATTTTCATTCGGCTTAACCGCGGTGGGCGCACAGTGGAAAGCGCAAATCAGATATCCGATTTGAAAACCATCTCCAACAGGTAAAATTCTTGATTTTTTATTTGCTCTAATCAAATTTTCAATTAGATTTGTTTAATTTTAGTTGATTTTTTTCAAAATAGGGTTTTTTGGTAGATTTTTTATGAAAAATTTGAGTTTAGCATGGATTTTGATGAAAATTGAATGTTTGCAATGGATTTTCACTTAAAAATAGTGTTTTTTATGTATTTGGATTAAAAATTAGAGAATTTTATTAATTTTTGTTAAAAACTAGGGTTTTTGTTGGATTTAAAAAAAAAACTAGGGTATTTTTATACTATTTTCATTTATATTGTCTGATTTTAATTAGATTGATTTGTTTTTATATTTAATCAGGCATTAGCATTAAATTGTTTTGAATCTTGTAGAAAATTTATGAGCTTCATGACCTTGTGTCACTTCACTAATACCCACGTGAGATGTAGTTGTAGACTTATGGCTTCCTATGTTGCAATCATAGCCAATGTTGAGCTTGATTCTTATAACTCTTTCACTCAACGTATTATGTCTACCCAATCCATCTTATATTCCCTCCCTAGTCCTACATTACCCATGTCTTTTTTGTAACCTAACATTTATGTGGACTTGGCATATGTTATTTCTAAGGTCCCCAATGATAATCTAGAATAATTGGATAAAGACCTACAATGAATTCAACAATTCTTAAGCATTGAACCTTTGGATGGAGAAGCAATCCCTCTTTTGGATAGCATTGGGAAGTTGGTAAATGATTAGGAAGGGATAGAAGTGTTACGTAGCCTAGCTAATATAGTAGATTCTAATATTCCTTTGGTAGCTAGTTTCACGAAATTTTTGACTAATGCTCAAAATCCTTTTGGAAAATAAGTTTCCTCTCCCACAATAATGCCTTCTATTCCCAACTTTACACCTCCAATCATAGCATCAATGATGGAATATAACAATGGTTTAAACTCAAGCTTAGGAATTTCTAGTGGAAATTATAATAGTTTTGTCCCTTCACCTATAACACCTCCATATTCATCACCCCTCCTAAACATAAAATATAATATCCCACCATTCCTCCATACTAGTTCACCATACTTGAAAAACTCTCACAACATGTGGCCCAATGATTTTGTGATAAATCAACTTTTTTATTTAAAGCATGAGATTATTACAACAACAAATTTCAAACTTAAACCAAAATCAAACCAATAGTAAACATCCAAAATACCTTACACATAGTTCATTAATGTTCACTATTTTAAATACACCTATACTACA
Organism: Sequoia sempervirens; assembly: GCA_007258455.2. NCBI lineage: Eukaryota > Viridiplantae > Streptophyta > Pinopsida > Cupressales > Cupressaceae > Sequoia > Sequoia sempervirens. Next base: position 12,942 of record VDFB02191340.1, read on the forward strand.
AAACATTGAAATACCTCACTTTGGAAAGTACAATGGTAAAAAATATCCTAATAACCATTTGTTAGTTTTTACTACCTTGTGTAGAGACTTTATTTTTGAAGATTCACTCATAGTGAAACTCTTTTCTAGATCATTGAAAGATATGGCCTTGGATTGGTTTTGTTCATTGTCAAACAATCAATTACCTCCTTTACACAACTCATTAGTGATTTCCTCCAACACTTTCAAGTGAACATCAGTCCTCAAGTTACATTAACAAATTTAGTTCATTGTAATCAAGGACCTAAAGAGAAAATAAAAAACTTTATGAAATGATACTAATCCCTTTATTTGAAATTCTCCTATAGTCTTCAAGATGTTGACATTCAAAGGGTGTTTATAGGTAACTTACAAACTAATATTCAAGATAAGAAATTGCTAATGAAATATCCATCCTTAACACGTTTTTGTATAACCCTTCATGATTATCGAATATCGATTAGTTGGTATGAAGGTACCCCTTCATAGGCTCCTATTGGTCAATCATATAAGTCATGCCTCAAAACAACTATCAATCATTTAAAAAGAAAAACAAAAAATTCATTACTTGATAAACATTCATGTCAAACTGCTCATAATATTGAGACAGAAGTAACTACTATAAACATAACTCTAGATATAAATTTAGGCCATGAGATAGGAAATTTTCATAGTTGTTTGATTCTCTCCATGTGATCATGTTGCAATTGTTAAACAAGAATATGATTCAACTTCCTCCAATTAGTCATATTCAAACAATTAAACCTTTACCACCAAACTTTAATGCAAAAACATTTTTTCAATATCATCGTACACCTCGACATGATATGGAAAGATGTAAGCATATTTATAACCAAGTGCAAGACCTCATTCTAATCAAATCCAGCTAGATGACCTATTAATGACAAAGGAAATAAATTGGTTTTTTCACCTAATCAATACTTACAAATATTTACAAGCCCATTGCCAATTCATTCAACAAACTTTGTTCAATACAATGATAATGAAGAAGATTATGATATTGCTATCAGGATTCAACCATGTAGTTTTGAGTCAAACTCATTGACC
>VDFB02191341.1:0-16938 GCA_007258455.2 Sequoia sempervirens
ATAAATGTGCGAAAAAAAAATGGTGCCGTAATTTCTTCTAAGTGCAGCAACCAGCATAGGGTCTACAGACTCCCTTGAGGCGCATTCCTTCATTTTGTACTGGCTCTGCAAGGGATGGTGAAACAAAATTCCCCCACGTGCAATACCCTCTCAGCGCCAATGTCACACTGGAATTATATAGTTAGGGTTGCAAATAATAGAGAAAAATCTGTACACAGCAAAACCAATGCATAGTCATTTAACAAAGGATTTCAAAAGGAAGCATAAGCTAGGCGTTTAAGTCGAAGGTTACACCAAATAGTTAGGTGGCTTGAAGCAACTGTCAATCAACTCTCAGGAGACCAATGGAGGATACGCTAGCAACATTCTAATATATTAGAGTATGCTTTTGTCAACAGATGTAGCCATGGAGAGTTATGTAAGAGGTACCTGCTGTCACGTTAGGAGTGTTGTATACGAGAAAGATTGTGAAATCAAATTGTCTATCACTGCCTGGATGTGGCACCCACTATACCACTCTCATCCCTGAGCGCACATTAAATGAATTACCACATTGTATAGCTGGCATAATTACTGACTTCCTTGGCAGGTTCGATAGGACTCTAGGAAGCATATTGCAGAGGTTAAATAAATTGATTCATTCCCCCTTTTCTGGCTTGATACGCTACTCATAATTCTAGGCGAAGTACTGTCCATTAAGGGAATTGGAAGATGAGCCATAGACATTCTATCACTTGTACATTATAGTGTGCAGCGACCCCCTTTCTATAATTTTAGAGTTCAGTCAAATTTGGTGGAGTTGTTTAAAGAAGTAGTTCAGTGGCAGTGTACTCTCACCTTCAATTATACAGACGGCTCATTCAAACAACTTAAGGCAAACTGTGATTATGTTATAGTTAACTCACTTTTCGAGCTGTATAACATTCCTCACCCACACCTGAAAACAAATTTTAACTCGCAGCTAATAACTCCATCAAAAAAAAATGTTATGTTTTTGTAGGGGTTCGTAGTATTTCTTTTTCTTCAGACTCTGCTCATTCTTTGTCATTGTCATTGTTGACAACACCACCCAATTTGTGTGAGAAAAATAGTTTGAATGCCATAAAACTCTATGGCATTAAAAGCCCAGCTTTCCAAGTAGGCGTACAGATTTTCTTAACATATATGATAGTATTTGTATGACAGTATCAATAAGTGGCTTTTGGAAAAAAAAATTAAATTAAATTAAAATAGAATTCACATCTTTTACCGTGATCACAGCGTAGAATAATTATTGCTTAAGGTTCCATTTAACTCGATCAAAAATTACTCTTGCTACAATAAGTTGGGCGGCTAGCTTATTCTGAACCAAATCTTTAACAAATTCCAAATGTCATATGCCTTTTGTGTTTAAAAATCTAAAAAGGAGGTCCCACTCCCATATAAGTCATAATTCCAAATAAGGCTAATACAAATTAGAATATATTCTTCTCAAAAAAGAAAAGTTCTTAAGTCCCACGAATAAATAATTTCGTGGGATTTTCTTAAGACTTAGGTTTCTATCTATTTATTTTAAAAATGATATTTATAAAATAAAATGAATAAAATTAGATAAATAGTTTTCTTTTCATTTTCTTTTTTTTCTTCTTGTTCTTTTTATAATGTATAAATATAAAAGATTTTAATTGTGGTATTGTTTTATTCCTATATTCTTATAATATCCTATTTACTTAAATTTTCTTTTAGTGTCAAAATTTAAATATATATATATATATAGATATTGTGGAATAAAGTAATGGTATTATAGATAAGATAATTATTCTTCAATAAAATTTATTATTGTTCAATTGATCTAAAGAAATATTGTGATGGGGTGAATAGTATTCTTGTAGTGGTATCAAGATAATAATATGACTAATAATAGGGGAGTTTAGACATTATTATCATCATTTTGGTTTAAGACCGCCATTGCAAAATAAGTCTATTATCCAATGTAAATATTACCATTGATGATGTTTTTACAAAAATTGTGTCCTAATGTTTACTGTTAGTTTAAGATTCGATCTTTGAGTTAATTATATATTGATAAGGTCGTAACATAATGGTTATTGTAATGATTACGTAATAATGAGACAATTAATGTTCATATGGGACGTAAATTAATACTTTGAAGTATTTGTTGAATTATTATTAATGATTTAGTTTTTATTGTATTATTGCTTTAATAACAACAGTGTTATCAAGGCTTAATTATAAATCCATTAACAATAATACCATTAATAGCTAATGAATAATGGACAATAATATCAATAAGAAGGATAATAATGGTATTAATGGGTGAGTCAAAGGATAATGTTATCATTGCTTTAACTAGATGCTATCATTATTGTTATGAATTCCATACCAATTAATTGATGATGATTTAATTAAAGTTAATTTTTTTTTTTATAAGATTAACATTAGTAGTTTCTTCTCAATAACTCAACATACACCATGGTTAGTGCTCCCCTGAAATACTAGGAGTGGTTAATTAGCTTAGTGCACCTTTGGTTTTGTTAAAGGAAAAATATATATATATATATATAGTTGAGTTTCTTCTAGGAAAAAATTAGGGGCATGACATTAACCCTACATCAATATCAATTATAGATGTGATACACTTTTGTCCCTTAACTTTGGCTACATTGGAATTAATTTTGAGGGAGTATAATTACGCGAGAATCAATGGATTATTAATAATCACTTGGATATTAAAGGTAATTGATGCAAGTATCAATTTGGAAAGAATGATATGAACATTAACATTGAAACAAGAACCTCCCAGTTGTACATAGTAATGGGGTCACAAGCTAAATGGTTGAGAGTTAGTGGCGTTTTAAAAAAAAAAAAAAAATTGGGTTTTTGTCATAAAATTTTAGGCATTACATTTTTATTCAAATTACGATTAAAGTCACGATTGATAGGCTGATTGAAAAATATTTATAGATTTCAAATGGTGTGACATTTTTTGAATCAAAACATGCATCACATTCTATTTTATAATATATGATTAAAAAAAGAAAAATTGAATTTCATGAATTTTTGACCAAGTTAAGGTGGTCAGACGTACAAGTCTTTACATTTTTAAAAAGGTTGTAATAAAAAATTCAGAGTTAATTATTTACTTGGAAAAAAATTACAAAAAAATATGCATCACATCCGAACATGAGTCCTATACTTATATATAAAATATTATAAAAAAATATTATCATTTTAATATGGTTAGGGTGGTCAGAAAGACACCTACTTCTTATTTCCACGAGAATTTAAGTACCATTGCATTGAAATTTCAAATTTTTCACTAAATAGATTTTTTTTAAAACAAACCTAGTAGTTTAGAAACTACATTCAATTTCTCTGATTCTATTCTTACATATTTTGAAATATTATAGATAACTTATTCAAATTTTTTATGTCAAGTTGCCTAACTCGATTTTTCTAAATTCTTTGTCCCTCAAAGGGCCTATTTTTTCCATGATGATCTTGCATATACCACAATTCGAACTCTTTTAAAGATTTAGTTTATGTTTACTTTTTTGGTTTCTCACTACTTATGAGTCCTAGTTTTCCTTTATGGTTGTTTTCTATTAGGTACTAGCTCTTCCAATTTTAATATAATCAAAATATATTCAAATCTATATTGAGATAAGCCTTGTGATGTTTGAATTTTGTAAATTAAGGTTACACCTCTATAAATATAAGGTTATTTCACTATTTTCTAAAATATTTTCTAGTGTTTGATTACAGAGCTAAGAATTGCATTCAAGAGCATATATTATTGAAGTTTTATTACAACAATCAAGATCCAATTGTCACATCAAGGTCTTCTTGCATCATGCATGTTATTGGAGCTAATATGATGATGTAGGCTTCATGATCCATTCAAACATTCAAAAAATTATTTCAAGTCAAGATTCAAGTTGCAAGATCCACATTTATTGAATCCATTTCATGCAAGTTGCATATCTGCATTCCAAGGTTTATGCAAGGGTTTGTTGAGTGGTAACATTGATTTGTTCATTCATCATTCATTTCATGCTATTTTGCTTCATTTCTGGGTTTGATTACCAAAATAGTGCCGACCAAGGAGAACCCCATTCACAAAAAAACATAACTTTTTCCTTGGATTTTTGTTTGTAGATTTAGGTGGAAGAAATCTTGAAGATCTCTTGAAGAGAAAAATTGAAGAATTTGAAAAAGTTGCAAAAGCTGTCATAAAAGTTGTCATCTCATGAGAACTCAATTACAAATTTTTTTTCTAGCTTTTCAAACCGAAACCCGGGAAATTGAAGGATTCAAAGCTAGCCTAGAGTGTAGCGCCCTCCATTATGACCCCTCTATTCTGGCCCATCTGGATGCTTGTGTAAGTGTCTATTTGTGTTATCATGGATTAGTGTGTTATTGGTTTATGCGATAAACATAACTTTTTTATGACATTGTTTACTCAACTAATTAAATTAACATTGATTAAATAAATTTGGATATCAAAATGATAATTAAATAAATTAGTTTTGTAAAATATTAAGTAAATAGTTTATTATTAATAAATGAATTATTTTGTTTCGTAAAAAGCATAGTTTAAATGCTATCCGATAATAATTAATAATTTATTAGTTGGTTGAAGGTAATTAATTAAATGTAGAAAATAATGTGATTTTTAATTAAATAAAGATGATAAGATTTTCAAACTGAGTTGTTAAAGTGACATAAAGATGGAAAGATCTTCTTTCATGCTCATGCATGGTTTTGAACTAATTATTGAAATAAAATTTGTTGTTTTATGTGAGATTTTTTAGTTTTAGCTGATTTATGAGATTTTAAAATAGATAACGGTCTTCTTTTTGTATATAATCATCCTTTTGAAGATTGTGAAGGGGGCATTTTATTATTCCTTCGTGTGCCCTCCCAGTCCGTGGAGTTTACCTTCTGAAGTCTATTCTTAGTTGGTGCATTGCTAATGAGGTTTCCCCTGAGACATCCGCACAGCCTCTCTACCTTGTCAGACTCTTTCATTGCTACAAAGCGTCCGTGAGATTTAATCATTTGTGTTGCATGGTCGATATGCTGGAATCCTTGGATCTAAAGGAAATTTCCGTAACAATTCACTGGCGCCTAAGGTTGTTTATGCCTTGGTTTGCATGAAGGAACCAATAGGAAATTGATCAATTTTACTCTTAGGTATGCCTATAATCTATATTTGATCTTAGACTATGGATTTTCTGATTAAGCTAAATATTCAGTGTAAATTTGCATGTTTGTGGGTATATTCAATTATTTACATTTGAATTACGAGAAGCTCAGTGTGTAAATGTTATTACGCCTCTTGATTCCTTTCCAAGCGTATCAGCCTTATCTCATGGCTAAGAATACCATTTTATCTTCTTTGAGATACCCGAATGCTTTGGTGGAAGAAAATGTTTCAAATTCGTTCGATGCTCTTTCTATAATCATTACCTTCCATGTCTTGGCATCTTTTTACTCCTGCCAAAGTAGTTCTTGAAGGTTTCTTAAGCACTTTTAACAAAATCCATGCTTATGCACATCCAGTAGCCTTGTCGATCACATTTGATTTGGAAGTTCCTCAAGCCTCATCAGCAAATCGAATTTACTGTTCTATTTTTGTCCTCTCCAGTTGTTAGCTTGCTTTTCTCTATACTCCCTCTGCCTGGCATGGTCTCCTTAGAAAATAAAAAATAAAAATAAAAATAAAAAATAAAGAGAAGTGTTGGATTTTCTAACCACTATTTTCCCAACCTGGTGCGACTTACCTCATTTCTATGGTAGACTACAATTAATTTCTGTTACACATTTTATTGATGCAATTCTCACTTCTTCCTGATACAACACATTAGGGATTAGGCCTACATTTTATTTGATGCTTTTCTTGTGTTTCATATTGATTTTGAACTTTGCGTTTTTACATTTGCTTTATTGTGCTTGGTAGCCGATGTATACACTCTACTATTGGTAGTTCGATTTCCATATTGTGTTCCATACTCGTTATTTTGATTTTATTTGATATAGAGGTTTCCCAAATTCTTGTGAAAGACTCTGTGTGTATAACCAATACTTGACACTTCAATCTAACCCCGATGGATTTGTTTTGTATTTGGTATTCGACTGCTTTTCTATATTTGGTATTCCATGATATTCGATGGACATATATGGTGTTAGGGATTCAATTATTATGCATCGAATGTTGAAACCAATGGATGTTTATAGTGTGTGGGTTTTGATGAGCCTGTAATGACATGGTATTCGGCTACATACAGTTTGAGAAATAGATATTACTATTGGCATTTGATTACTTTAATTCATTGAATCTGTATTGTGGCTGACAATAAAATTATATATAATTCGATAGATATACTGCCATATTATATTCTGCACACTGCCATTGACTTATAACATATATATACGTAGTGTAATAAGGTTTGCTACTGTGGGGGAGGGGCGTGCATCCCTCATTCACTAAAATGGCATGGCTATATGGGCCCAGAACACAAGCAAGCTTGTTATACCAGAGTGCTTCATTAATTTTGAGAGCTTCCTTGCAAAATCTATTTTTGTACCTATTCTGCAATCAGCGCGGTCTGTGGAAGGACATCACGTTGTATTATGTCAGCCATCGTGTGCCTTCCTCGAACTTTAATTATCTTCAAGCGCCTCTTATTATTTTGGCCTTCTTCATCACAGTCTTCTAATCGTTCCTCGTCCTTGCTTGCATCTACCCATCGCTTATTCCTGTTGCTTTAAGCATATGACTATCTTCTTCTCATCTGTGTTGATTTTCTGATTTGGCATCAATCATTCTATTCCTGTTTGCGCTAGATCTCCTTTAATCTGCACCATTTTATGTATTGTGAAGTTTATCAAAAGAAAATAAATTGTTATATATATATATATATATATATATATATATATACATATATAAGCGATTAAGATTAAAGTTATTTGTTATAATTAAATATGGTTGTATGGTTCCTAAAATAATTTCTATAATGATTTTTATAGTAGAGTACAAAATGAAATGTATTGATTATTTTTAGAGGCTTTGTAATGAATAAATGAATCGCTATTTATATATATAGTTTCCGCTATTTATCATTTAGTGTATTTTTTTTATATACTTAAGAAAAAGGGTATTCGCTTAATAAGTAAAAATAAGTTATGTCTTTTAATTGTGATTTCTTTTAGAAAGTTCAAAATATAAATAGGCTTAGGTTGAAGTTGGGAAATGTTATTGATTATTATAGTTAAAATTGATCTAGTAGAGTTTGATATTGGAAAAAAGGTTTATTTAAATTATGTAGATTAGTAAATGGAAAAGTTACTTAGATGAGAAAATAAATGGAATATCTATTCAACATATTCATATGAATATTTCCACATAATACAAAGATGAGTAATTTTAATAAGAAACATATATATTTATAGGATTAAGTAAGAGAAAAGAAATGATTATGTGATTAACTATGTTTCTTTCATAGAATGAGAATATAAGGAATTGGTTTAGGATATTAATTGGGATAATTGTGTATGTAGTTATAGGGAAGTTTAATGATTTTATTGTTTGTATGTCCTTTACAAGGATCGTTACATAGAACATTGGTGTTTGATTGATTCCTTTATTGATTCAATTAATTGTCATCTTAAGATTGTCTATTGGTTGATTGTTATGTTGGTCAATGATTCTGTTGATTTTGTTTTGAGTCAATTTGCAAGATCATTGAGTAATGTGTGGTTGGGTAACCTATTCGGAGAAAATAGAGGGTTCCCTTGGAAGCAATGTTGGTACTATGGTTATTTTATTTGTGGATGGTTTTGATGGATCTCTCTTGGTGTGACTTTTCTTGAGTTAATCTCGATGTTGAGAGGAATTTTATCCTTGTATTGGAATTTATTTGGAAAATTCTTGTTGCTTCATTTTACCCTAGTTTATAGCTTTTGGTTCATCATTTTCTTGGGCTTCTAGAGGCATGGGTAATCATGTTACCTATTGATTCTTCACTGAATTGGTCCTTTCCAAAATTTTGATCGTAACCTTGAATTTGAGTTTATGTGTGGGTTGTACCTATTTTTTTGAGCAATTATGCGTATGGCTATTGGCGAGATGGTATATGCCTCATGTGTGTTTAGCTTTGTGTTTCAATGCTTTTCATAGTATTGGTACAACCCATTGGATTTTGGTTTATGTTTTGGGCCTCTAGGGAGAGTGGCTCTTCGTTGGGGCCAGCGCCTCAAATAGGAGGAAGGGCTAGGATAGCCCACGCAAGAGTTAGATTAAAAAGTGAAAACTTAATTAAAGAATTAGGGGGATGGGTAGTAACAACATTAATAAGATAAATATGGATGCCTCATCTATCCATTAGGGGTTCCACAGACTAATAGTGGACTAAGAAGGTTGTGGTTGGCAAGGTCATTACCTCATCTGCATGAGAGGTTAATGACTCCGCATGAGTCACCCTATGGGGCTGATGCCTCAGGTAGGAGGAAGGGCCAGGATAACCATTGATGGGGGGTCGGTGCCTCAAGAAGTCGGGATTGAGCCAACACTTTGAGGAAGGGCTATTATAACCCATGTAGGACTATGCAATGACACTCTTCCCTAGTACCCCTAATGATTTGTTATCTTTGAAAGCGTTTGAAAAGTGATTTATTGTTGTTATGTTTAAAAGTGGTTTACTGTTGTTATGTTTGGATGTGATTTATTGATGTTATGATTTATTGTTGCTTTGTTTTGGAAGTGGTTTATCACTCTTATGAAGTGATTTATTGATGTCATGTTTCTGGTCGAGGTTTATTGATGTTGTGAATTATCCTTGTGTTTTCCATCACTCTTGTATGGAGTTGAGTCTTGTTGTTCACTGTTGGGGTGTTCTTGGTCAAGGATTTTTCTTGTTGGCTCCTTACCATGGGGGGTGGGTCTTCAAACCCACGTGTTCAGGTGGAACATACGAAGCACCCCATTGGGTGCCCAGACGAGGATCGAGAGGTGCAGATTAGTGTCAGTTGTGGCGACTCTAGAGTTGTATCCATCTTGGAGCTAGTTATGATATTTTGTATTTTGTTGTTCAGCTATATCATTCTATCTTGTTATATGGATTCCCATTCTTGTTGGGGAACACTTTTGTATGATTGTTACTCTTGAACATTGTAATGAAATGTAATGATAAACCTTGTGCGGCTTTTGATCCATGGTAGATGTTATTCGATGTGTTGTATCTATGGAATTATGTCCCTTGAGTTTTTATATGATGGTTGAGAGTTTATCATTATGAGTTTTGAGCTAATCATGTATGTGTTGTATATACGTTCATGGATGGTTTCTTATTAATGTTTTGGCATGTATGTGTTACATTTGAAAATTTTTACTTTGTTATGGATTATATCTTTGGCTTTCTTTCATTATCGTCATTGTATGGATTTAAGTTTCATAATGACTCCTCGTGTACCCCAAGGGACATAAGTGTTAATGTATTTTTTTAATTAAGTTTCATGACTCATGACTTAATGTGCATCTAATATATGTTTAGATTTACCATTTAAAAAAAATTGTGTGGTTATCATTGTTTTGATGTCCTTTGGGGTTCACACAACGGGGTGTTACACCACATTAAATAATCCAATTAAGTGAAACCATGAAGAGTGTAAAGAAAAACCAAAGAATTAAAAAACTATTCAACTGTAAGGTTATGTAAAAGAAAGCAATTTTTAATATATTCTCAATCACATTATAACTTAACTCAGAAGATGATTTCAACCATGGAAATTAAAAGAGAAAATTTCCCAATTTACTTAATTTTCCAAAAAATATCACTCAATTTAATTTATAAGTTATTCATTTGAAATTTTTTCCCATATAGCAGGATACCGAACATTGAAACTAACATTCAAAATATTTTTATATCTTTGCAACTAGTACATACTCATGTATACATATATGTATATATATTACTAAGTATATACAAACATATATATATATATATTTAAATATAAAAACCACATGATTATATAATTCCCCACATATCACATCATATTATATATTTATATAATATATTCATCATGTGTGTAGAAGGCATTGCCCTTAACCGTTAACCCTACATTTTCTCATTGATAGGTTTTCTCATTGTGGTCTTCTTGCGCTTATCATTCTTGCATAGCGATCTTTGAGTTATCTCTTCATATTCATTGGTGCTGGAAATTCATTTTGGAGGGCATGCTTGAAATTCAATGGTTTTAGTTAGGCGAAGATTGAAAATTCAACCTATGAACCAAAACTACATTTCCTATAATTGGTATTTGACGGAGTAATACATTGTTCTAAAAATTTGATTCAAACACTTATGCTTAAGGATAGCTAGAATTTCTTTATGGTTGAAAATTAACTTGTCTCTGCTTGGTTTTCCATTGTACTTGATCATTGTTAAATCTTCAGTGTGTAAGACATGTGACTTTCCATTGTATTGAAAATTTCATTTTATGATGCATTGGATTATAGTTGCGTTTGTGTCTATGTTCTCTTCTTTTCCCTATACTTTCATTGATGACTACTAGGAATGTGTTCGGGTTGATCTGGTTTTAATTCTTTTGTTGCAGTCCATAATTAGTAATGGTTATTCTTGTTTTATGTGAAATTAGCCCTTCCTCTATTCGAGGCGTATTTATCACATCTTCTTGTGTGTTTTCACTTGTTTTCCTTTGAGGGAGTTCATTTTCTTATAAGGATAGTGTTGATTATTTATTTTATTATGTAAATGTTTGTTATTTAATTAATCAGTCAGATATATGAGTTAATTAAATTGTCCCTTGTTATTAACAATATCATAATGGTATCGTGGTAAAGCAGTCCCAATTACGTAAGTATCATGGTTGAGACCCATGTGGGATATAGTGACTAGTTTTGTAGAGGTCTTGAGTAGCCTAAAAGACAAGTGTTGAGACTTTGGTGACATGGGAGGATGCATCCTGAATTAGAGAGGATTACCCATATTTATTTAGTGGCTTCTAGGAGTAATCCATGTTCTCGTGGGGAGGATCTGATACCCCTCATGTTGTTGATACTCTTTTGTGTTGATATTGTACTTGTTTTGTGATCGTTATTAGTTCACCATTTTTCTAACACCCCTCCATTTTGTTCTTATGATTGAACAATGTTCGTTATGTATGTTTTTCTTTGTTAGCACGTTGGGTATAAACTTAATTACTTTTGTCCGCTAATTGTTAAGCGATGTAAACATTATGTTTTGATGTGATGGCACTTTAATCAGATGTTATTATTATTTCATATTATGGATTAAATTAGCATGTATGTGAATTATTGATGTTTATACTTTGATTATATTAGTGATGATTAGATGTGTCAGTTAGCGATATTGTATTGGTGAAGGGGATGGGATCACATCACTCACATGCGAGCACCCTGTGACTCCGCGATTTCCTCTTCACAGTGTGTTTTAATATATGTATATATATGCATGTTTTGACACTCGTATTATGTGCGGGATGCAGGTACAGGACATCGACTCCACCTGGTTCCACAGGTCTAAGCATGACCCTTGTCCAACGAAAAATGATTGGGAGATAGTAGCTAGGTTTTCTATGTCGTGACATTACCCTAGCCATAGTGTGTCGTCGGGTTGTTAGTTGGGATAAGTTATTTTCTTTGTTGCCTCTTCTCTCCTTGCTTGCGTATTTAAATTTGCAAGAAAAAAATGGCGTTTGTTTTATTTAATGTCATTGTCAAAATAAATAGATGAGAGCTTATTAATTAATTAGCTAATTTAATTCAATCAATAAAATAATCTAATCAGGAATTAGATTTATTTATTCATTAATTAAATTAGATTAATTGTGCTAGCATTATTAAATATTAAGACAAATCAAAAAAATAGAAATTTCCTTGCATTCCTCTTTTTTGAAATAAAATTAAAAAAAATGATTTCTATGTAAATGGGTAAATTCAATTTTGTGAAAAGAAAATGTAATTATCATTTTGTGGCAAAATATAACTTTGTTTTAAATAAATATTATGCAAATGCAATGGAAAATGGAAATTGTTTTATTAAATTGCAAAAAATAAAATATCTAGTTTAGCAATCAATTTTGGTGGGTGAGTTCAAAAAATTAGGGGTTTGACAAATTTGGAGAAGGAATGGTATAAGGAAATTCAGTTTTATTTTGAATTGGAAAAAAAATTGTTGAATTTTGGGGAGAGCAAAAAACTTGGATTGAATTTTTGAAGAAAAATTGGAAAGAAAGATTGAAGATTTGGGTGAAGCTGAATTGGAAAAAAAAAGGGAAAATCTCCATTGAAGGATTTTAAAGCTTGGAGAAAAACACAAGGTTCCATGCTTTCCTTATTGTGCAAATCTTATTTTGAAAATTTTTGTTTTTAAATTGTTCAAACTATTTATGGAATTCAAATTCTGATTTAAAACCCATGATAAAATCTCCATTCAATATTGAACAAAAGAATTTTCAAAATATTGTGGAAAAAAAAAAAAAGGATTCAAATCTCATTATCAAACTTTCAATAGAAAATTTGAAACAAGCAGGGAGAATTCAAATGGAAAACTTGTTTGTGGAATTTTGTTGCTTTGGAAAAATCTCCATTTAAATTTGCAAGGATTGATAAATCTTATATGGCTGGGATAAAATCATGTAAATTCAATTTCAATATATTCTGGTTAAAGATTGAGCATTTGCCCAATAGGTATGGAGAAATTCTGGTTATTTGATTCCTCCCTATGTTAATTTTGGTTATATATTTATATATGTGTATATATATATAAACCCTATTGTACAAATATATATATACACATATATAAATATATATGTATTTACATTGAAATTCGTATTTCTTTTGAGTTTCTGGGAAAGCAAATTTTTTAATGACTGTATTATGTGTTTAGCAGTCATTACCAGCCATTATTTTTTTTGTTTTTATGGAAGATTTGTTTACTGGTGTGAGGGTTTAAGGGAGGGGATCCCACCCCTATCGCCACCCCCATGGATGGCGACGATCACTTGTGGAGGCAACGCCGTCATTGCCTACACAGGCCGCTGCCCCCATTCATGGGGGCTGCGTCCCCTGTTAAGGGCAGGGTGCGACCGAACCCTAATGGTCGTGCTTTATGAAATATAAAATCCATTTATTTTTTATTATATTTATTATATTTACTAAATATAAACTATATAATTTATTTTATATTTAATATATATAATATGAAATTTGGAAATCAATGTTTTATTTTATCAATTAAAATATAATTTATATATATATTTTAATATATATGTTGTATATAATAATTTAAAATTACTTATATATAATATATGTATTATAATATATTTATATTATATTTTAATGTATGCTTAAGTGATTATCATTTATATTTAAATATTAATTATATATGTATTTTAAAATATATATGTAATTATATATATATATATCGAGTGTATATATATATGTATATATATTTGATTACATAGATATTTAAAATATATATATATTTATATTTAAATGTGAATTATTCTTTTTAAAAAGAGAAAAGGTATTTGTAAAGGGATAGATGAAAATTTGTTTATGGAAAATCATTGTATATCAAAAGAAAGATTGATTTAATTTATTGTGTGTATTGCGTCAACAAGAATCAAACGAATAGTCAAACTCTTATGTGATTGTGCAAGAACATAGTTTATTTAATTTCATTAAGTGTACTAATGCGATGAATGATTGGATTTACGAAATCCTAATGTAGATTACCTTATATTGTTTGCAAGCCTCTTTTCATCGTTGGGCATCCATTCTTGTTGGAATTTGAGTCAGATTTTGTAAGTCTTCCAGATAGAACCGTCTACTATGTTCTGGGGTTGCTGTCATATCGGTCGACCTTGTTTGCCTTGGGGAGTATGTAATTATGTCCAGTGTTGTACCTGGTTATCATGAACGGGCTTTGTTGACTTCATGTCGTGATTAGGGATTCATTATCCCTAGGTTGCACTTGAGTACCCTTTGGTTGTGGTATAGTTCCACGTGTTGTCTTAGAGAAGTGGCTTACATTGAGGGCCGACACACAAAGTGGTGCCAGGAGATCTCAATGTAAGTTGGTTAATTCAGTGAAAACTTAAACCAATTGATTAGTGTAGGTGGTACCAACATTTAAAAAGATTAATTTTGCCTCGCTCATGGACACAAGTGCTTGTATAGACTTGGGATGAGACGAGAAGGCTTGGAATGGCAAGATCATTATCTTGTCCCTTCAAAAGATAATTGATTCTGTATTGGTTTGCATGTGGGGCCGGGAGTCGATAGAGGTTACCAAGATATCCCGAGATGGGGGTCGGGACCTAGAAAGACTTGCCAGGATATCCCATGTGACATTGTGATGACACTTCTCCTAAGTCAACAATATGTTTGTATTCGTAATGTGATCATTTACTTAAAATCTAGAAGCATTGTAACCTTTGTGTCATGTGATGTCATGTTCGTATCTTTTTCAGTTGAGTCATGTTGCCTATGTTTAGAAGTTGTTGGTCTTGACTTGAAATCCTTGTTAGTATCTCCTAGCATGGGGGGTAAGCCTTCGGGTATCACTTGGTTGGGTGGAGCGTGCACCTTTCTCTGTTTTTTTTTGGCTCTTGCTCGTGTGGACGAGGCTTTCATATTGGAGAGCTCATGGAATCCAGTTGCTACCTTGGTTCTTTTATGTTAGTCATTCTTGTATTATTTTTACCCCTCATTGTTATCGAGGTGGAAATATTAATTAAGCTATCATGTTATTGATTTACCTCATTCTGGGAATGAGTGATGTAATTGTAATTGTAAAACTTCTGTTATTGGTAACCATGAAGGATCTCATGGTCTTAAATGAAAATCTCATGTATGGAATGTATGTGCTTTAATTATTTAAGTGAATGTTGTTATGTTTCATTTCATGCATGTTGTTTTAATTTGTGATTTAAATAATCTTTGTCTCGTAACCTTAGGGGATTGTTGGCTTTGTGTTGTAATCTTACATGTATTTGTAATTAAAAAAAAAAAAAATTGTGCATTTGTTTAGTAGTTTGCAACTTCCCCTAGGGTTGGCTGGCAGGGCATTACACATGGTATGAGAGCCAAGGTTTAAACACTGGGTACTCTGAGATTATGATGAGCCCATTAAGCTTTTAGTTGTGTGGGTTTTAATTGTGTGTTGTGCTTAATACCTTTTTTGTGTCTGTATAGGATAATGCCTCCCAGGCGTGGAAGAGGTGGGGGTCGTAGACATGGCCGTTTAGGCAGTCACATTGGGGAACGGCAAGACCCACCTCCTCATGTTCCACTTGTTTCTGACCATGAGGAACAACATTCTTCTCATAATATTTAGGGAGATGGCAATCAGAATCTGGATCCACCCAGGATCGAGGATGCTCAGTTGTGTCAGTTGTTAGAGGAGACCCTTGCTCACCTTGGGCCTAGGCAGGAGGTAGAGCCAGTGGTGGTTGGAGAGAGAGAGGTACCAGTTCACTCTGATTTAGAGGTAGCAGCCCATATGAGGGACTTGCTTAGAGCACGACCACCCACTTTCAATGGATCAGGTAGTGGTTTGGAGGCAGAGACATGGCTCATTGACTTGACTAGGTGTTTTGCTATGCACCCATATGGGAGCAACACTCGAGCTAGGTGCGCTATCATGCACTTGAGGGGATTTGCCTCCACTTGGTGGAGATTAGAGGAGCAAAAGCTCCATCTGGATATTGGTACAGTTTCTTGGGAGTTGTTCCTAGAGCGGTTTCGGGCTAGATTTCTTTTCGAGCATTGGAGGCAGCGTCGAGGGGATGAGTTCCACACCCTTCGACAGATGACTATGTCAGTAGAGATGTATGAGCGTCGTTTCTATGAGCTCAAATAGTATGCGGGCATAGGTGATGACAAGGGCATGTTGGTACAGCATTTTCTCAGGGGCTTAAATGCCCGTATCAGTGGAGTGCGGGTTTTCGAACCCAGGACCATGGAGGTGGCAGTCGACAAGGCCAGGCTCATTGAGGAGAACCTGGCGATGGCCTTAGGTGGTCATGTAGGAGTGCAGGTGGGCAGTGGTTCAGCAGCTAGGACTAGTGCTCGAGGGGGTCAGCCTCAGGGAGGTGCACCTTCTAGAGCTCAGCAGGGTCCGTCTCAGGATGGTTAGCAACAGTAGCAGGGTTCCCATGCGAAACGGAAGGGTTTCCAGCAGAGGCAGGGGGACAGGAGTTGGAGGCGCATGAGACACTTCAACTCTGAGTAGCCAGCGTAGAGTTCTCATTCTTCTTTTAGGGGTAGTGCGCAGCAGTCTAGCGCACCACCTGCAGGCAGGGGCTTTTGTAGAGGCACTGGATGTTTTGCGTGTGGCCAACAGGGTCACATAGCGAGGATGTGTCCCAATAAGGGCGCATCGGGGTATTCTCAGGGACCAGCAGCGTCAGAGCTGACTGTAGGTGATGCAAGCTGTGGGCATCGAGTATTCGCAACAGTTGACAACCACCAGGCAGAGCACCAGGGTACAGTTGTTGAGGCCTATGGTATGTTGGGGGTAACCCAGTTTCTATTTTATTTGATTCTGGAGCATCTGATTCCTTTGTTTCTTCATCAGTCGTGGCGCGATGTAGACTGGATGCGGTAAAGCAAGTCGATAGGTGGCAGGTGGAGTTAGCTTCGGGTGCAAAAGTTGCATCCCTTTCCCTTGTGTCGGAGTGTAGGTTAGAGGTTGGACCTCTCCAGACTACCTTGGACCTTCGTGTTATTCCATTGGGTTCTTATGACGTTGTCATAGGAATGGATTGGCTAGAGGCTCATAGTGCAGTCATTGATTGTCGACGTAAGTCGATTAGATGCATTGGGACATCTAGTAGAGAGATAGAGGTAGTGGGGGTTCAGAGGCCGATCTCCTTGAGGATCATCTC
>VDFB02191342.1:0-16444 GCA_007258455.2 Sequoia sempervirens
ATACCCCCTTATTTTGCCTTATGAAGACAATGACTTTAATTCACTAACAACCATTGTTCCAATGAGTGGCATTTTATCTAACTGCTCCATACTGCTTCAACATTGTCAAACATCATTGAACATTGTCCAACCATAGACATTGCCCAACCATTTATGTTTTCCAACAACGAACATTGTCCAACATTGCAATGAATCACCACCATATTGCAAGATCATCATTATACCAAGTAATCCGCTCCATGACATACCACTGCTCAAAGCACCATATGTTGTCTGAAAGTCTTGAGTCTCACTGAAAATATTATTCATTTCCTCTTTGTGAAAATCCAACAAGGCACAGTTAGCTACCATGAATTGATCCAGGTCTGGAAGAGATCCAATTGGAATTGATTTTGTAGACAATGCTCTGTATTTACCTACAAGATGATCTAATTGAGCTACTGCAGTTTGATCTAGCACTCCAACCTTAGAGCATTCAATGTGTCAGTGAGAAACCTCATGAAGAGTGGATGTGAGCAAATGTGGTTTGCCTGAATAACATGCTTTGGATTTCCATGGAGGGTGTTGGGAGCACAAGCACTCTCAACAGCATTTTCATCTTGATCATTTTTTCTGCTTCTCTTTCTCTCTTCCCCCATTAAGAAATTGATGTGATTAGTACTGCTCCCACTTCCTCAATAGCCTCGGGAGGAGACCTCTCACCTATGAGAAGATGGAACCCTCCATGTACACTGGTCCTGCAGTTTAGGTGCCAGAAATAGGTTTGGAAGCTCTTCATTTTTTTTTCATAATCTTGCAGAGATAGCAACTTATTCACATAATTGCATGGCTTTGCTTCTCCAAGAACCTTAGTCTCAGAGGCTACTGAATTTAGGATACGGGTCTTCAAATTAGCCATGAAGGTTTTTTCAAACATTTGAAGAGACATTAAATGGTAGGCTTGGATGGTTGAAGCAATTTCATTCTTATGAATTCCAATAGAAACTCTCATTAACATATGCTGAGGCCTCTCAACAACAACCCCATTGTCTTTCAAAAGATAAGACCTCTCATGAGTTTTAAATTCAAAGTAATTATAATCAAAATCCCTGTCATAAATGATCTAACTGTCCAAATGAGCAACATTCTTCATAATGATCTCATAAATATCATCTGCAATCAAAGGAGCATCCAGGCCATGCCACTGATTAACATGGCCATGCATTTGCTTTATCATCTCAGAAAATGATTTTTTGGTATTTTTGTGAAGATTGGAAACAGTTCTTCTAGTATCCAGTTGGGCATAATCAGGATTGTTTGCAGTCATGGCAGCTACAGTTTCAGTAGCCAATTCATCTAGCTGACTTGTGGTAACACCTTTGTAAACACCAACACAGACCTTTTGGGCAACCAAGACAAGATCACAGTGCTGACACTATATCACTGTCAATAGTCAAAAGCCACTGAAACATACAACGCTGAGTACTATAACCTGCAACACGTGTTGGAAGAATGACAACCAAGCATTGCAAAAACACTAGCAAATGTATACTGTCAAAGACCACTGACACCCAAATCACTGAACATTAACACACTGTGCACTTTCATTAAGCAAATGTTCACCACTGTCCAAAGCACTGTACATTATTCACTAACCATTATGCAACACAAATCATGAACTAATACATTCTTCCATTGAAACTAGTGCAATGAGTGTGTATCCTTCATATTCCACAATACAACCCACATGACACTGCCAGTCTATCAGCATGTAAAAAAAATGGTGAAGATAAATATTTGATCATACAAAGAGCATACATCCATACTAATTTACTGACATTAGTAACCACAGTCAATGTGATATAATGGAGATCACTCATGAATCAGTGACAAGAAGTGCACTATAGATACTCCATGTAAGAAGAATCATTGAAAGAAAACAGAGAAAATGTTGTTCAAGATCCATAACTTGACTTTTAGTATTGATCACTTGATGCCACTTCAATCCATTGTCCAATGTACACACCATTACTGTACAACATCATGATTAGAAGCAGTAGACATAGTAACTTCAATGAGAAAGCAATTGCCATAAGAAATACTCAAGATCACTGTGATTGCAACATCATTGTTACACTGTTTATGTTCATTTGCAAGGCAATGTTCATATCCATTTGTAGAACACAGTTCTCATTTTGAACTATTCTCATGTTTAAGTCAAGTTCATTTGCTTTGAAGCCCTCAAAATTCTAGACTTAGAGAATAATGTGTACACCCTAACCAAAGTCATTAAACCTTGTCTTCACACATTCTTGCTGAGACTATTACTCCATATTGACATAAGTGAAAAGATTTTACTGTCCAAAGCTTGATCAACCAAGATTTTACTGTCCATGTGTGAATCAAATATGAATAATAACCGAGCTTGGGCAGTCTGCCTTGAACAGAAATTTAATTTGCCATTCTGCCTCCTTTGACATGAAAGAGAGCACCATCATAAGAAAATTTTTGGTTACAAGCATTTCAACACTGATTTGTACTTTGTTAGAATCTTACAACACATTTTATTC
This sequence comes from Sequoia sempervirens, assembly GCA_007258455.2. Classification (NCBI taxonomy): domain Eukaryota; kingdom Viridiplantae; phylum Streptophyta; class Pinopsida; order Cupressales; family Cupressaceae; genus Sequoia; species Sequoia sempervirens. The sequence continues at coordinate 2,550 of VDFB02191342.1, forward strand.
AAACTAGTATCCAAGAATCATAGATTTAAACTTGAATGGAACAACATACAAGACAAGCATTTCAAAAGTAAGAAAGACCCATGTGCACACTCCATTTTGCATTTGCAAGAATTCACTTCATTGCAACAAGTCATGAACATATTCTCCTTATAGATTGTCATGAACACAAACTGATAACATTGTGATGACAGTAAGCTATTGACTCCTGAAACCTACCAAAGCATTAAACTGAACGTACAGTTTAAAACAAGAGAAGAGTATGTGAAGATACTGATCCATACATCACTGTCTTCAAGCAACATTTCTCAAATTGTTACCAAGCAACTTGTAAGACCATCACATTAATTTGGAGCATTCCAAAAAACTTATGAGTATTTTCTTGATACTTTGACAATATAGACAAGCCATTTGAAATAAGCAATATGTTTATTCTCCATGATTGTCCTTTAAAGTCTCCTGCCATTTCTCTATTAGGATTTCTTTGAAATTTAACATTGTCATATTCCTCTATAGGCACAAACTTTGAAACCAAGAACATTGTCCCCTAGTTTGACTATACCAACTTAGACCTTTAGTCATCAACCCTGCTGCCACTTGAAAGATCAACAAAAAACTTGTAATGAAACACTCCTTTACTTTCTTCTTGATGAGACCTCTTTGCTATCAACTAAGGGGGTTTGTATAATACAACAAGGAAAAAAAACAACTCCCCCTCAATTTATGCTATTCTTTATGCAGCTAAGGATATCTCTTGTGCAACATGCACAAGATTGAGTTCTTTTTCTTGTTTCCTTCACACTTTCTTAGTTCTTGGCTTCTTGTGACGATTTCTACAAAACATTGCTTTATGTGTAACCTCATAACAACTATAGCAAATAACTTTGCTTCTACCTGTTGATGCGGTTTTTGTGACCATACCAAACAGCAGAAGAAAATAGTTTTGGGGCTCCTCCGTTCTCTCTTGATCAAAGTATTCCATGCGCTAAGATTGCGAGAAAGTTCGCATGTTCAACTCCAAGGTTCCTTTAGTGCGAATAGACCCAGTTTGGTTGATGTGTATTGCTGTGTTCGTACGAGGGGACTTACGTAATTGTCCAGATTTCTTGCAGTCAGCAGCTAATGTATGATTTTGAAGGGGAATTCTTACGTGTATGATTTGGAAATGTGTATCTTTTCCTAAGACTAATAAGAAAGTGCGGAAAGTAAAGGGAAAGGGGCTAAGAAATTTATATTCTATTCTAAATGCAGGGTATGTGGGGCTTCGTTTCAATAGACTTCAACCGGATTTCACCTAGCCTCCGTCGGACAGCCTCAGTAAAATCGGTGCAATCTTCAAAGGGGATAGCGAAAGGTATTCAAGTTATAGTTTAACATACATACACCATCAGAACAACGCATATAAGTATGTAAACCACAACCGAAGTTAAACACAAGATAATGTCCAGTTGACCACGCAAGGCAGACTTATCATCAACAAGCCGCTAGTGGTATGGAATGAAGCTATCTCAATAAAACACCACACGCAGTAAGCTACTTGCATAGATTTAATCTACTTGGATACGAGAAAGGGAAGAAACCCACTGGCATTTTCATGACAAGGCAATTCCATCATCAATGAAAAGATCTATTATCATAAAATGTGTTACACAACAATCTCTTCAAAAGTTTTCAAAGGGAAAACTTTCTCTCTTCTCCAAATTATGCAAAATGCTCTACAATGCTACACTACTAACTCTAACACTAATACTCTCTCAATGTCTAGTACTCCAATGTCTAATCTAATGAATCACAAATGAGGGGGACTCCCCCTTTTAAAGCTAGCCTAGTCCCAGACTGACTGGGAGTTCTAATCAATAGAGTGGCCAGAATGCGTGCCACCTGACTCTTCTAAAAGCTACTTGGGAATATAAGGGGTGGTACATTAATGAATCAGAGAGATTCCTCCTCCCAAAATAGAAAATGCAATAAATGCTCCATATTGATTATTTCTAGAAGATCACTCATCCAGTGGTGTATTCCCATTTGCCTTCTCTCATTTTGCCAACTCAACAAATCACACTAAGTCTGACCCCTCCAACCTCACGAGCTGGAAATAGGTAGGAACACAATCCAGGCCCGAAACTCTATCTGATGGTGAATGCTCGTTACTTTCGTACAAAGATTTTCTCCAAGCAGCTAAGGAGTCCGCACGTATTCACGGATCCAAAGTGGAGAGATGTAGCGATTATTCTCAAAAGTCATCGTACAAAGGTCTTAACATCGCGAAGAGAACGACAAACCCTCAAATTATCAAAATTATCTCATGCGGATTGATGCATACAAATATGGCCTCGAAAGTGTTACGAACTCCATCTATAATGTTGGCCATGGCAACATATCTGGTGAATCCCGCGCAGTGCTACGCCAGAGAAACCCATGCAATGATAGCGAAGAATACCAGGAGAATCATGCTCGGTCATTGGCACGAATGGCGCTTACTCCATCGATCAACTTAGCTGCAATGGCACGTACCTCAATAATACTTCAAGACGGTTGGATCACCTACTACAGTAGATAGAACGCCGCTAAGCATGATCACCGCATCTATCCATGGCAAAATAGTAGAGGACACACTTTGAAAGGCAAAGGGCAAGGTCCTCCATAGAATTTCTGTCTCGATGCAGTCCCACAGCTGACCCATTTATGCGCCTCTGTACCATCCTCCCCAACTCTACTAAACTGGTCGACTCCCCAGGAATATCTGCTGGGAGCTCTATCCTTTGGTACATCCCTTCAAGGAGCAGAGACAATGATGAACATATCAACTAACAGCCTTGTGTTCTCGTTTCCAACTTCTTATACTTCCCTTCTTTCTTGAATAATCTATCCTTGAGGGCAAGGAAGGAGTTATCACACTCCTCAACAATCTGAGCACCAGTAGGGCGTCCCAAATCAAGAGTGGTGACCACATAATTCTCAGGAACTGCTTCATTCCGGTCACACTCGACTCGTGGGACAGCAACGTGAAGAGTACGAGAGCCATCTTCATCGGTGGAGATCTTCGAGAACTTTCTTGCCTTCTTCTTCGGTGGAGGAGCACTGATCCGGTTCAAGAACTCTTCCATCTCAACTGCTGGATCAATCTCCTCACTTGGGCTTCTTCGCATTCTATCTCTAAGCCAATCGGGCACCTCATATAGTATGTCAAAGGGCTGCTGCTCCCGTGCCTCGACTTCTCTTGTTCAACTTCTTCCCTTCATTACGGCGAGGCTCATTGTCCCTCAGTGGCTGAGTGTGTCGTACTATATCATCATCGCCATGCATCATTCGCAGCTCTAACTCTTGGTGGCGAGGGGTGATGGTCCCTCATCATCTTGCTGATCAATCCTGACAGGTACATTGGCACTCTGGCCAATTGACTCTCTCCGTGGAGGCTGAATATCATCCTGTATCTCCGGTACCTGATTCACTGCAATCCTCTGATCAACAAATAAGGACACCTCCTGTATACTTGGAGAACGTGTCTCCAAAGGTACTGCCACTGTGACTCGTGGAGGTTCTGGCTGAACTATTTCTTTCTTCCTGGACTCTGGACCCCGTGTGATTTGTTTCTTTCTTCCTGTGGTGGGCGTCCTGTGATCTCCCATCATATTGTAAGTCAAAGCAATTGACCTACTCTTCAATCTGTTCACTCTCCTGTCAACCCATGCCCTGGTGAATGTCATAACCGGGATGGAAATAGTATCCAAATCAGCAACCTCGGGCTCTGACCAATCTATAGGCGGAAGTGGAGTATCCTGAACAGCTGCATAGTCTGGATGAACAACATCCATATCCTCATTAACCTGGTCCGGAACTGGAACTACCTCACACTCCCTGATCAGAGTAATCGGCAACCTAGAAAACATTCTCTTTCTCACTTCAATTTCATCAACTGCATCAGCCCAATAATCTTCTATGGTGGCCTTATGTTTAAACTCCTCCGACAGAACCCAATTGATGTTATGATGCGGGTCATAGTGCTGTCGGCTGGTATGATATGAGAAGTGATAAAATTGAAGTTCACTCTCAGCTTCCCTAGCTGCCTGTATCGAAGGACACACCTCATCCGAGTTGCCCATCACAATTGGAAACTCTATCCCCCCTTTCTTCTTCTTCTTCTGAATTTTGTCAAAGACAAGCAACTGTCTAGATATCTCTAGCATTATTATTCTATCTGTTGGGTACTTAGGCAGCCTATACGGGTATGAAGAAAATCCTTGCAGCCTAATGTATGAAAATCTCGGAAATTGTATAAACTAGCACCCATACCTCTCAATTAGCTCTTGGGCATCTCTAGAGATTCTGTGGTGTAACCTCTCCTGAAGCAGTCTCGTGATGTACATGGTGAATGAATCGTTGACACGCTTGTAGTAAGTTGTGCTCGACAGGTGCAACTATGTACACGCCTCATGGATTTTGAATTGATGAGAGCCACAACCGACGGGTTCCTTATAAGAAATCCCTCTGTACCTTGTCATTCGTGCCAACATGTAAATAAGGTAGGAGCTCATGTAAAACGTTTTAGTCCTCCGCAAGCTCAGGAGCTGCTCATGTAGATTATCGCTGATCATCTCAGCCCAATTGACATAGTCCTTGCCCTCCAACACCAGGTTGATGTAATAAAACATCCAAGGCTCGAAAATGTAGGACTGTGGGCAACCACCAACCCTGCTCAACAACATGATAAGATCACAATATTCACAGCGGGTCCTCCACTATGATCTGCTTCGGCAACTTTGTACGAGAAGGCTTGGGAGTGCTCATCCAGTGAGTGTTAATTGTCTCCGTGCATCTCTCGAATGCAGAAGCATACATCCGCTCAGCTCGCTCCACGGACTTGTAAATCAATATTTCCTATGTAGCGGGATCTGAAAGCTTCACCAATGGCGGGGTGGGGTGTAAGCTCTGCCAATACATCTGGTGACATGATTGGCCGTTATTCTTTCTAAATAGCGGTTAGGCGCCTCCATAATCAACTCGGACACTAAATAGGCTGGCGGAAAACCGGTACATATAGCCCGCCGGACGATGTTATGCGAAGTGACGAAGCTTAGGTAAACTTCAATCTCGAGCATTTTGTTCTTGAAGGTCTCAAAGTTGGCCAGTAGCCGGGGTTAGTATCCAGTATCCAACTTGCCCAAATTTTGAAATAAACTTCACTCGCATGAATGTTTTTGGCTGAAATTTTCTTGATCGAAATTGCCTTGAGGCACCATTGTCCTTCCTGTCCTCGCCTACTTTCATCCAACATAACAAACATTCATCAGCAATTAAATTTAATAAAATAAGGCATGATAGGGGCTGCAGTCGAATTCTAGAAGCTGCAATAACTCTCGTGTTTGCAAACCTCAGCTTCTTCTCTTGAGTATATTCGAATTCCGACACTTAGAACAGATTTCTAAGTGAACTTTGATGACTTTATTTTACTATCAGCAATCAGCAAGTTGAACTTCTATGACTTTACACTTCGAACCAGCAATCTCACACTAGCAAGTTCGTGCTTTTCTCTTCAAGGCGTCCCTTTAACCAGCAACTTCAACTCAAGCAAATCAGATTTCAGCCACTAGCAAAGTCGTACCTCTTCTAAGCAACTTCAATCTTCAGTAAACACTTCTCTACTCAGCAACACGTACCTCTCAAGCCTCTAGCAACTTCCTTAATCAGCAAGGACGTCCTCAAATTCTTCAGCAAATACTTCTCAGCAACTCAAGGCGTACCACCCTTAACTGCAAGTTTGATCAACTCTCAAGTGCGTCTCTTTAGCAAGCTCAATTCCTCAGCAAAATTCGAACTTCTTCAAGCTCACTCAGACTTAGCAAATTCGCCCTTCTCAGCTGTGAAAGTGAGTGAAAAACTTGCTCATTTTATAGCTAAAATTCAAATTCTAGAAGACGTTAAATTTAGCCAGTGCCATTAAACTCCACTACTCCACTTCAAGAATTCAAATTTTCCCTCCCTGGTGTTTCTGACACTTGTCTCCAGTCGTCGGGAATATTATTCTTCTAGAAACTTGACTTTGACTGGCATCCTTGAATTTGCTTTCGAAAATTTGATTTAATTCATCTTCTCTTAACTCACCAGCCGGAGCTCTGTCATTTGAATTCGAATTTTTAACTTCATCACCTGCTCTGGAAAATTCATCTTCGAAGAATTTAATTGAAATTATCTAGGCAACTGACTTCAGATTCATCGTTCGAAGAAAATTCACTTTGAAAACACATTTTATTCATTTTTGCCTTAGAAAATTTAAAATTTTCCCTTAGGAAAATTCACAATTCGAGCACTGATCAAATTCTTCACTGAAAAAGTGTCGGCGAAGCTCAGAAGACTTGGAAATCCATCATTCATCGCAAATGTTCAGTACCCAGAAGCAAATTTTCTTCAGAATGCCTCGAATTCATGGGTACCCAACGAACGGGTTCATTTAATTTTTAAATTTTGAACCTTAGAAAAATATTATTTTCATCATTTAAACTCTTTCTTCGCCCGTGATCACTCAGTGTTGCTCTGACTTCTTGAAAAATTTGAATCATCTTGTATTATCATCGTCTCTGACTTCATCACTGAGAAGAGTTGCTTGCTTCGGAAAATTTTATCATCTTGATTCTAGGCGTATTTTCCAAGGAAAATAATTTTGCCTTAGAAATTTTTTTAAAATCATCTTGCACTTTTGAAAACTTGCCTTTGATTTCCAGTGGAGAGGAAATTTCTATCAACTTCATTTGGAAAATTTTATTCATTCCCGGCACGCCTTACTTCTCACTTGCCAATTGCATTTCACTCCACACTTGGAAAATATTCATTAAAAGTCCAACGCCTAGGCAAAATTTTTCAATACTTAGAAAATATTTTATTTCCACTTGAGGCGCCTAGCACACCACCTTCAAACATTTCAATGCCTTAGAAAATATTTAAAAAACATCTTATAACTCCCTTCAACACAGGCGCACACTCCACTTAGCATTTTATTTTCAACATCTTCAAATATTTTCTAACACCTTATATCACCCTCAACGCCTTCAAATATTTTCTAACACCTTAGGCGCCTTACATACTTGGAGAAAAATCACGCCCCACTCACCTTGGGCGCATTTTGCCTATGGAGGAGGATAACGCCTAGCCTTTTACCCTGAGTTTACCACGCCTAGATAACATTTTTACCTTACTTACCACTTTCATTCACCTTTTACCTTCCAAACATGGGCGCATTTCCTTGTAGGAGGAGGATGACCTTTCAACTTCTTGTTTTTGTCCTCATGTGAGCTCATTTGGGCGCATTTAGGAGGGTGAGGAGGACGAGTTTGCAAGCTGGGCGCATTTTGCATGTGATGAAGGATAAAAAACTTTGACTTTTTGTTGACCCCTTGCAACCTTGGGCGCATTTCACCCCTGCTGGTGGATGAACACTCCAACATCCTTGGGTGACTCTTCACCTTCCACGTTTTGTCTTGACATGGCCCAGTTTGGGCGCATTTTGGCCTTGGAGAAGGATGAAAACTTTGACTCTGCTTTGACCTCCTTGAATTTTGGGCGCATTTTCATGCTTGTGAAGGATGGGCGCATTTTGATGTGTGAGGCGGATTTTCATGCCTTAGAAACTTTTTAAGCTTTTTCCCTCTTTCTCCTTGGGCGCATTTTGCCCCTGCTGCAGGATGAAAACGTTGACTTTCTTTTGACTTTCCTACCCTGGGCGCATTTTGCCCTGTGTGAAGGATGAACTCCATTTTCAAAAATTTTCTACGCCTCTAGCTGAGATGGGCGCATTTTCCTATGCCTGCTGGACGAGACTCCAGACTTAGACGAATTTTTATCATCCTCGCCAGCTTACGTGCCCTGCTATTTATAGTAAGTTCTCTGAATTTGGACTTCTGAAGCTCGGAATGGCCTGAAATTTTAAACATAGCATCCTCATGCCTTTATCAACTTGTCGACACTGCCACTTTTAGTCACCCTGCTATTTATAGCCTGTTTCTGAAGGTGGCTTACTATAAATAGTAAGCTCTTGTTTCTGATAGCTCCCAAGCTCCGATCGAGTTGAAATTCGAATGAGGCGACCCTCACCACGCGGACTCCATCAGCCGACACCGTGCATGCAAATTGATTTACTATTTTTAGCATCGCTTCAATTTGACTTTACTATGGGGCCAGTAAGTGCTCTCGATCGACTTTGAAATTTCATCACAGATAGCCCAAGAACGATTGCAAAGTGGGTTTACATCGGATTTTGAAGATTTTGACTTTTGATGCCTATTTAGGCTCCGCTTCGAAACTCCTAATTTGCATTGCATGTGACAAAAGATCTCCGCTTTCGCTGCGAACACCGTGGATTCTCCACTGAATCAATCACAGAAGGCCACGGGATAATAATTCGTACTAAAAATAGTAAAGTTCCCATCGAGTGAGAATCCTCGCTTGTGATGTCACACCATCGCTAAGCTCAAAACCTTTGATCGTGAATCACCCGACATGCAAGTAGAAACCTCGACATTTAAACCCTAAAAATAGCGCCTAAGGTCAATCTTGAGTAGTCGTCTCAGTCTTGCATGCGTTACATCATCGCTAAGGTCTCAAACTGTATGAATATCCAGACATGCAAAGAAAAACTCTGCATCTAGACCCTGAAATTCGTGCCGGAAGCCGGACTGCTAAAAATAGTAAGTTGTCCGTTTTCGCTCAAATTTAGTATGCAAGCAGCCTGGTACGCTCTGAATGCCGTGTGATGATTGGAATCTCAAAATAGCTGACGAACTGCCCTGAATTGCAGACTTACTAAAAATAGTAAGTACCTCAGAATTTGATGAAAACTGGCTAGAAGCCTGCTGGATGTCTGCTGACAACTTTGTTAAGTTCAATTTTCAATTTTCTCACTTTACTTGACCTTGAATTGACCAGAAAAGATGAAACCCTAATTTTAGACTTGGCCAATATTTCGCGTTTAAGCTCAATGACGGACACAACCCCCCGAAAGGCGGACACCAGAAAAGAGACAGAGAGAGAGAGAGAGGAAAACCTGCCAAAAGACCTGAACGGATAAAATTAGGGTCCCTATCCCGATGGGGCGATGAAAGGTCACAACACCCTGCCTTGAATGGTGGCGAATTTCAAGGTGCTTTGATTGCGACTTGTCTAAAATTCTTTGCCAAGAAATCGGCAGTATCATCCTCCTCGTCTTGAGCTTCTGCAGGTACCTGAATTTTCATCCTTTCTATCAGCCACTCTGGAATGGTCGACTGCTCAATTCCATCCTCTACCTGAACCTCTTCCTCATTCGGAACATCCACAACCCCTCTGAGAGCGGAAATCATTCCCTCCTCGAAGTCATTATTCCGGACTTCTATCTCATTGTCTGAACCTAAGATTTCCGTGCCCGTAGGTGACAAGGGCTCCTTGTCATCCAGCTGAATAGGTTCATCATTCTCTTCCTGAACTGCAGGAGGTTCAAGCATCTCTACCAAGGACTCGTCTATAGTAGCCACCAGCTCGTCAATATTCCAGGATGCTGCTGAACGAGATGGTTCTCCCTTATGCCTCTTGGAAGCAGGCTCAACACTTGGCACTATTTCCTTCATTTTCTCTCCGATCCCGACCAAGTCTTGATGGGATGCACCAGCATTAGAAGAATATGATTCTGACTCGCTCAGTAGATCATATGTGAGCGTGATTCCTCTCTGTCTCAATTCTTGGGCATGATAGTCAACCCACCACTGAGAGTATTTAGTCACTGGTCTCATTAAGGTTGCCAGGTCTGCGTGCTCAGGCTCTGACCATTTCATTGGAGGAAGAGGTCGGCTTTCCTCGAAGCGTGGCTGGACGTGGTTCCCATCATCTTGTAATTGATCAGGCACCCGGCAAAACTCAATTGCCCTCATGAAATCTAGTGGCATCCTGAACCACATTTTCCGTCTGACTTCATACTCATCGGCAGCATTTGCCCAGAAATCTTCCAGTTCCATTATGTGCTTGTACTTTCTCCCTTCTATTGTCCGAATGTTATGATGTGGGTCAAAGTTGACCCTGGACTTGTAGGCTGTAAATGGATACCACTGGATCTCCAATCTTGCACTCTCAGCTGCCTGTGCTGATGAATAATACTCCAACATGTTCCCGATGAAAAATGGGAACGTGACAGATGCCTTCTTGGTTGGCCTCTGAATATTTTGATACTCTTCCAACTGTCTGAGGACCTCGAGCAAGATCATCCGATTTGTTGGATAGATGGGCAATTTATAGGGATTTCCGGTAAATCCCTGGATCCTGACATATGTGAATTTTGGGAACTGGATGAACCAAGGTCCGTACTTACTGATTAAACTTTTTGCCTCATGGCTCAGCCTCTGATGCACTCCTCCTTGAAGCTTTCTGGTAATATGCATTAGGAAGGCATCATGCACCCTCCTGAAGTGAGTCTTCTCCTTCAATTGGAGCTATGGGTAACAGTCGTAAGGCCTGAGTTCGTTCTCCCCGTTGCCAATTTTGCCCTTGCAAATCAATCCTGGATACTTGTATGATCTGGCCAACAGGTATACAACATACGAACTCATATGAAAAGACTTAGTCTCTTCGAGGTTGATCAATTGCTCGTGGAGGTTGTCACTTATCATCCGTGACCAGTTGAACATTTTGACGCCAGAAGTGATCTCGTCTATGAAATAGTACATCCAGCTCTCGAAAAAGGCGCCTTGCAGGTTACCAGCTATTCTGTTCAGCATCAGTATGATATCTCCAAAATCTTCCTTGAAGTCTGTCCGGCGAGGTCTCTTGGGCATCTTCTTGATTGATGGCTTAGGCTTGTCCATCCATACTTTGTTAACTGTTGTGGCCCACAAATCTGGTTGGCTGTCATATAATCTTTTGGCTTCTTCCTTGGTCTTATAGACCGTCCGTGAATGTTCCGGGATGCCGAAGGTTTCCTGGATTGCCACTTCGCCCAAGTGTGCCAAGACTCTTCCATAAAGTGCGATGATCTGTCTCTTCTGAGCGTCATAGTGGAGAGCACACTCCACCATTAATTCTGCACAATCCATTGCCGGTGGGAAACCAGCTGCCTGAAAAATCCCATTTCTGACTACCCGTTTGGCTATCGGCGTGGGAAGTCCCTTCTGCCCATACACTCTTTTCTTAAACTCATCAAAGTTGATGTGTCCGAGATCGGTGTCCACGACATTCTTCCATTTTGAAATAACTTTGGTCTCTCGCTGAGCACCTTTGCTGGCAAACTTCATTTTCAGCTTCTTTGATGGTTCGCCTGCCGTGATCGTCAACCTACAGTCCAAAAGATTAACATTAATACAAAGACTTTTTTAAATAATTAAATCTCATGTCTTGGATTCGAAAATTTACTTTCAGCTGGTTAAATAATTAAATTGTTGCGAAAAAGCAAGCTGAAAGTAAATTGGATGAAGTTGAAAATTTCGCCAGAACTTCGTCAAGATGAAAGGACAGAAAAGAGATAGCAAATCAACTTGAGGGAACATCAAACCTCAGTGAAGAACTATTGGCTGCAAATCAAATTTAAAATCTGATTTTTTTAGAAGAAGAAGTGCGCCCCCCTTTTCACAAAAGAATTTCAGCTTTCAATAAATCTTTTCTCTTTTCCTGTGAAAATTCTTCAGCATAACATTACTTCACCTTCTGGAAAATTCGATTCTACCTATTGAATAATCAACTGCCTGAGAATTCTGAGAGATATTAAATTTCTCTTCAGCTGTGTGTGAAAAAATGAGTTGCTGAAACTCATTATAATGCTGAAGAGCTTGATTTGTTTTAGCAATTTCCATTTTCTCTCTCGATCTCGATTTGTCTTCTTTTGATTAAACAGGCAGGTTTCCCTTTATTTTTCGAAAAGAATCAGTCTCAAGCTTATCCAGCAAATCTTACTGATCTTCAAAAATTCGATTTTTGCTTAATGTTTATCTTTGATTTTTCGAATTTTAAAAGAAACATTAAATATTTAATTAAATTCATGGCGAATTTAATTTTGCTTGTTGGATTTTATCTCTGGCCGGCGTAATTTATTTCCTTCCAACTCTTGTCTGGCAAATTCGATTTTGTCCAAGGCATTTTAAATTTCCGAGTAGTTGAAAATAAATTATTAAAATATTAAAAATATTTTAATTTATTCCAACCCGTTCGTTTTGGACCCATGGCTATTTTGATTTTCCTTTCATTTTTCTCGGCTAAAAGTGTATTTTCCAATTTTATCCTCAATTTCGTCTAGCCAAGTCAAAACTTAAGCCATTTCGTCGACAAACTTTATGCCAGATCCCTTTTTCTTCTTCGCCATAGCCAACTTTTCCTTTGCACTGAGCCTATTTTCTTCTGCCAAAGTCAAATTTTCTCTTGCTCAGTCGAGTTTTCCTAGGCAAAATCCTTGTCTGGATGTCTTCATTGGGCGAATTTCCTTGACGCTTGACAAATTCTTCTTCCTTCTGGCCAAGGGCAATCCTTCCTTTCTCCCTGCCTGGTGCATTTTTCTCTGGCCAAAGTTGTCAATTTTTTTTTCTCTAGACATCCAAGACTTTAGGCGAAATTTAAATTTCTCTTCACTTTTGTGCTAGGCACGCTTCATTTTATTTCTTGTCATATCCTAATCTTCTTTAGCACTTGTCCTCCCAAACCTGGCACTTAACGTCATAACACTTAGCCACAATCTCCATTTTTTTTTTATCCTTTAGCCTCTATACTTAGGCAAATATTCGAATTTTTTCTTGGACTAGGCACCAACACTTAGCAAAAAAAATCATTCTTTTTCCTCTTCATGTGCTTAGGCGGACTTCCCTAGCACCTTGGACAAGTTTCTTGGACTTCTGTGGCATCTTGCTAACCTCTTCCAAGTGTATGGCGGACTTCATTAGCCTTTTGGACAAGCATCTTGGATGTCCCTCTTTTCTAGGGCGGACTTCAAAGCTTCTTAGCATTTGTCTCAACATTTTATCCCTTTGGAAATGATTCTCCACCTTTTTAGGCTTTCACACTTAGCAAAATTTCGAAATTCCCCTTGGTAGGCATCAATACTTAATAAAAATTTTGATTTTTTCTACTTCTACATGCCTAGGCGGACTTTCCAAGGCATCTTCCAAGTGAAGGCGGACTTTAGAATCCTTTGGCATCTCTCTTTAAAGTGGATGGCAGACTTCCAAGGGTGCTTGGACATGCATGGGCGGACTTCAAAGGATGTTTGGACAAGTCTCCTCAAGGCTGGCGGACTTTGAAGGCTCTTTGGACATGCTTCTTGAGTGGATGGCGGACTTCATGAGCTCTTAGACTTTCCTTTTGAATGCATGGCGGACTTTGGATGATGTTAGGATGTTGAGGGCGGACTTCACAACTCTTTTGGACATCCTTCTTTGAACATGGCGGACTTTGGAGGATCTTAGGATGAGCATGGCGGACTTTGCCTTAGTCTTAGACATTCCTCTTTGCTGCTGGGCGAACTTCATGAACTTTCAGACTTTCCTTCATCTTTCCTTCCCACATTTCAAGGGCCTTCCTCATGGCGAATTTCAGACTTGAACAAATTTTCCACAAATTTCATCTTTTAAGAGCTAATTTTTGGTGATTTCGACCCTCAGATCTGACTGGTTTCGAATTGATTTTCCAGAATTTGATGTTTTTTGGGTCTGATTTTCATGCTTTTTGACTGTTTTTTTCCAGATTTTTCAATAATTTTTAAATTTTTTTCTCTTTGATTTTCTGAGAGTTCTATCAAGTTTTTTGAACTTCTGAGTGCATTTTTGGAATTCAGGACCTTCTAAATATAGAAAATTTCCAAAAATAGAAACTTTCTAAAAATAGAAAAAGCAAACCCTAAAAAATAGGGAACCTTGTTTGGCCCAAAAATGCTAAAAATGAAAAATCGAAAAAAGCAAATTTCC
>VDFB02191343.1:0-24751 GCA_007258455.2 Sequoia sempervirens
GAAGGCATTATACATCTTTACGGAATTTTGAGGATGTGATGGAGGACCTTTTGCAAGGAGTTGCTCTTCTCTTTGCAAGAAGTGTTGGAAAAGTCACATACGTTGTTGTGACGCTGTTGAAACAACTATTTTCCTTATTGCTCAAGAATGTGTTAGAATGTGGTATTGCAGATTTTGACTAGGAGTTTTTAGGACATGGGATCTTGCAAGATCATGATTTTAGTTTTTTCAGGAATGGCAAATTAAGCCACATGATTGGAAGGAGGACAGAGCAGTCTTGGGATATTGGTTATGTCTTTATGATCAATGTGGTGCAACATCAGCATGGTGGGTTTGTGCAGAGATCGATTTGGGACCCTGGGATCCTACTTCGCATGGTAAGGATCAAACTTTTTCTTGGAGTGTGGTGGCATTGTTTGAGGACAAGCAATTTTGGGAAGGGCGGACTGTAATGTCCCCAATTTAGCCCTACGCTCTTCTTTTGGATTTAGCCTATTTCCAGAAACTCGTAGGCTAAGTAAAATTGGAAATTAGGGTTTCCGCTTTTAGATGCAATTTTGAAGGTTTGCATGTGTGAGTTTCTGACGCATGTCTAGTGGAGCTTTCTGGATTTTTGGAGAGCTTCAGGATGAGGTAACATGCATGTTAAGATAATGACATGCAATTTTGGTAGATACCTTGCATGCAGGAAAGGTTTATGGGTTTTTGTAGGTTTTTAGACACCTCCAGGATGGTGTGGCATGCATCTGAATCTAACAACCTTTCTGGGCACTTACTATTTATAGTAAGTCATGAAGGTTGCCCGGTTTGTGTTCATAAGTTATTTCGAAACACTTATTATTTATAGTAAGTCATGATACTGCTTAGTTGATGTTTAGAGGAAGTTTTGCAAACTTACTATTTATAGAAGTTTGCTATTTTTGGTGAGTCTAATTTTAGTAGTATCATTCTAGCAGCAGCTCAATCATCTGCAGTTCAGTGTGGCTAATCAATTTGGCTTTCTGTTGAGTTTGAAGTAAACTTACTATTTTGAGCATTTGATATTTTTAGTAAGTCCACTTGTGGCAGTGGCATCATCATCAGTTTGGTTTAGCTTGGCAAATGTCAGTTTGTTATTTTTAGCAGTTAATTAGTTAGGTTTGTAATGTCCCCATTTTGGCCATACACTCTTCTTTTTGGATTTAGCCTATTTCCGAATCAAGTAGGCTAAAATTTGGAAGTAGAAACTAGAGGGTTTCCCTCTTCAGGATCTTGCCAGTTGGTGGATTCGAGGGTTGTTGTCGCGATTCTACTATTTTATAGCGGAGTTGCTATTTTAGCAAAATCTATCTTTTAGCTGATATCTATCTGGTAGCAATTCAATCCTTTGCGGTTAGGTGTTCGGTTTGGCTTTTCGTTGGTTTTGGAAAGTTAACTATTTTGGCGTTTACTATTTTTGATCAAAGTTCATTTTTAGCGAAGCTTATCATCATCCAACCAGTTCGGTTTGGCATTTTGTCGGTTTACTATTTTAGCAATTCATCGGTTAGAGCTTGGGCATTGTATTTGGTTATCTCCCTTGAATTTGAGTTTAGGACTTAGTCAATTTTTCATGTCTTGAAGTTGTACTAGCGCTAGGCTTGATGACTTCAAGAAGGATTGTTTTAAAAGAAGGGGACATAAAAGGGGTCAAGTGAGCATTTAATTATTTAATAAATGTTTTATTGTTGCATTATGAAATGGATGCCTAAAAGGGAAGTTTTAATATTTCAAAAAAGTGAAATGCTTAAAGTGGCGTCCCTTTTGGAAGTTGAAGTGATTCAACTTCTTGGGATTTGAAGAGTGATTCAACTTCTTGGAATTTGAAGAGTTCTTGTTGCTTCATTTGCCAATTGAAAGCTTATATATTGCTGCTGTTTGAAGAGCTGATTATCCAATGTTTATGCTAATGTTATGCTGTCAAAATGACAACTTGTTTAATACTTCGAGGGATGCTTACCTCCTAGTTCCAATCCAATTTCGTGTTTGAAAGACAACACCTAGTTGGTCTTATTGCTGCTTCTCAATCAGACTAGCAGATTGTGCTTCAAAGTTGGTGAATTTTGGTGAGAATTTCAGTTTTAATGTTGCTGGTGTATACACAGCTGAAGGTGTTTTTCATTTACAGCTTTTGATGTGAATTTATTTTGGTTATGGGTATTTGATCCTTGCAATTCTATGCTAATGGCGATCATATTTGGAGAATTTCAGAATTTAATTCCAAGTATTTGATTTTTAGCAAGAGAAATCGCCCCTCTTGAGGGCCTACCATCTTGAGAGTGCATTGGGATTCGTGCAAAATAATATCTTGAGTTTTGATGCAGTTTTGTGGTTTGAGTTTGGGCGCCTATCCTCCAAAGAGACTTTGCATTTCATTTCATTCAATTCAGAGGTATATTGAAAGAGTTATGAGCATTTCATTGTTTTACAGGTTGCTGGTTTACAGTTTCAGTTTGCTGGTTTTTATTATCAGACTTCAATAAGTTTAGAATTTGGCTTCAATTTCAGTCTTTGAGAGTTATATAAACTAGCTAAATTCATCCTTCACATATTTGCATTCATTCTTCTATTGTAACACTTGTAATTTGCAGTTTTTCTTAATTGTAAGGTTGAGAATTAGTAGTACTAATCCAACCATTTATTTACTGCATTTACTTGTGATCTTTAATGCAAATATCATAACCCCTGGATGGTTTACCGCCAGTGTGGAGGAATCTGATTTGTATTTACTTTCTATCACCCACTGTTAAGTGGAGAATTCCCACTGTTTAGTGGATGCCCGCCGCAGCGGAGGAATTAGTCTGGATTATGTTGTTTTCTTCCCCCCACTGTTTAAGTGGTTGAGCGGATTTCTTCATGGCTGGTTATCCGCCTATTTGTTTCAGTTTTCAATTAATAACTCTGTCATATGTTAGCACCTCGCCCTCAGTGGGATCTTGAGTGCACATTCTTGACGTTGAGTTTGTTTCATTTCAAGTACTGTTCTTTAATTTCTCCGCCATATGACAACACCTATCCTTCCTTGGGATTGAGTGTGCATTCTTGGCGTTGAGTTCTTTCAAGCTTGGATTTCAGTTTTGATGCTAACGCTAATCCATTGGCGTAGTGTTGGCTTGTGTTATGATAATTCAAGAAAAAAATTGGCATATTTCACAATTTGAGCATTGCTCTTGCCTACCTCCTTAGAGTTCCATATACGTCAATTTTTATGTTTTGCAGTTGTACCCCATGCCTAGTCAATGAACTTCAAGCTGTTTTTAAATAGGGTCATGAAAGGGGACGCCTCATTAAGTGCATTAATGATTTTAATGTTTTATTATTTCCTTGAGTGGGACAACTTGGGAATAATACAAAGAGTTTTAAATATTTCAAAATGCTTTTTGAAGTGGACACCTCTTGGAGAAGTTAGAGAGTTTATTGGTTGGAGGTTACAATTGATTCATCTCCTCTATTGAAGCTTATTTATTGATGCCTTGCTCATTCATTCTTATGCTTGAAGATTTTTGTAAAGTTATGCTATTGGATTGAATCCAGAATCTGGCTAAGGGGAAGCTTAACAAAACAAACTTGGCTAAGGGGAAGCTTAGCAATTGTACCATTCTTCAAGCTTGAAACTATGGCTTCCTAGATGGTAAATGAAGACCATGCTTCATTCAGAAGTGTGGATAGAGCTCAATTCGAATTTCAACTACAGGCAAATTGCTAGTTTATAATCTGTTTGTACTGCTAATGTCAATGGCTAAAGCGAACTTCTGCTAATAGCTTCACCTCTGAATTTTATCTCATTTTGGGTATTAGCCCAAGCTATTTCTCTGTGGAGGGCGCCCATTTGTGCAAGGAATCAGATTTTATTACTAAGTTTCTGATTTTCTAGAGGAGGTCGACCTTTCCTGGAGGCCGTAACATCTCTAGCAAGTTGAATTGGAATTCGTGTCATCTGTTTCTGCTGTGTTTGGCACCATTTCTCAATTGGAGGTTGGAGGCCATGTTTGGAGGCTTTGTTTGACTGCTATTTGAAGCTTTCTGGAGCTGTATTGGAGGAGCTACGTCCATATTGGTGATTTTCTTACTTGTTGGACTGATTTTTTGTAATCACTGTTTCTGATCAGACTTGTTAGTTTTTGATATAATGCTGGTTTGAGCTTCATTTCTATATCATTATGGCATTGTAATTGTTAGAGGTTTATTACTCTAATTTACTGTGTATTTTGGAAGCATATCTAATTGTTATTTGCAGCTGAAACTCATTATTGTAAAGCTAGTTAGTAGTACTAACAGTTGTTTTTATTAGTGCTGCAAATTATATGTTTTGTTTACACTCCCACTGAAAAAAGTGGTTAAATAATTGTTCTTTCATTCATGTTTATTTCCCCCCACAAAATAAGTGGTAGAGTGGAAAATATTCTCCCCACTGAATAAGTGGCAGCGCGGAATTTTATGAACGGTTATCCGTCTATTGTATTTACTTTCATTCATGGTCGGCCAGCCGCCTACAGTTGCTTTGTAATTCATTTCTAGTTGCTAATGATCCCTGGAACCATATGCTATCACCTCGCCCACATTGGGATCTTGGTGTGGGCTATTTTACAAGTTGGCTTACATTTGGAGCTAATGCTAATCAGTGGTCTTGTGCTGGTTTTGTTGTGATAATATTGGGAAAAAAATAAGGGGGAATATTGCAAATACTTTAAAATTTAAAATTTATAAAGTTTACTTTTGGTTTTTTTTTTATATCATTTTTTATTGCATTTTTAAGGGGGACTCCTAGAAGTTTCTTGCACTTTGGGGGACGTCTGGAAGTCTCAAAGACGTCCAGAAGTCCCCTCAAAAGAGAGACGTCTTGGAGGCGGCGAAGAAACGGGGGGACAGCAGGGGTACATTTCCCTAAGTCTTTGAGTGCGGAAACGTCCTCGTCTCGGAAACAACAAGATTTCCGAGGGGGACGCGTCCCCAAGGAACATAGGTAAATTTCAACCTGAATTAGCTTTACCCTGCTTAAGTAATAACTAATAAATCTTTTAGCCAATGGAAGGCGCTCTTGCTCCAACAAGACTGACCAGGAACTAGATTCTTGACACTAAGCCACTAGAAATAGACATCGGCTTTGAGGCTTTGGAATGTCTTCTTAGTTCCTCAAACATGGAACCCAAAATGCTTTTAGCAACCATTGTTAATAACTTGCCAGTCACAAGTTACAATAGAATCAATAGTAGATTTTTCCTTCAAGGCTCCAAAAAGAAAGATGTGAGGGAGAAAAGTTACTGATAGTGGATTTTAGCTGAGTTACAACACATTTTCACAATATTTATTTTTCCCTCTTGCCATAGCATAGACACAAGCTTTGGCTTGCTCATCGTCATTACTCCTAAACTTTTCATATTTACAGCTAATACTTTATGATGTTGAGATTCATATTAGAAGTCTTGTAAGGCATCTATGATCCTAAGAAAAAACACCATGGACTAGAATATCATTCCACACAAATCAAATTCCCTTGATCTAGCAAAGGATTGTACCATGTATTTTTCCTATAGAATTTTAGGTGCAAGTGGCCATGCTATCATGTCCCCTTCTCGAATGTAAGTTTGCTGATCTCTTAGCCTATTTTTCATTTTATTTTATTTTTCGGTAGGCTAATGGGTATGTGGAAAAAGGGAATTGATTAAATAATTAAATTAATTTATCAATAAACAACTTTAACTTGTAAACTAAAAGACAAACATAAATTTAATTATATAAAGGGTCATTATAAGTGATTAAATAAAGTGTCACTACACCCAATGTGCAAAAGGTGAGTAAATAGGATAGTTTATTATTTTTTAACTTTGAGGGAATAGTTGTCAAAAAGAAAATAACATTATTTTATTTCCTCGAAAAGGTTATAGAAGGGAGGAATGTTTTCGAAAAAAGTCTTTTAATCATTCGAACAATTTCATTTCTTAAGAATGAATGTGCATCCTTCTTTGTCTCTCAAGGACAAAAAAACTCTAGATTTGTTAGTTTCAAGGATGAAAACCCTCCTAGCATTTCAATGCAATTCTATCCAAGGATTGCCAGTGTGCTTCATCAAAGAATGATTTCAAAATTTTTGGTTTTTAGAATGGAGTGAGATTTTCAATGATTGCTCAATTTTCCCATGTTTGCTCTCAATATTGTTTAAGTATTGGGGGTTTATGGAAGCATAATAATATTATTATGATTCTCAATGTGTTTGTTTTTGAGAGCTAACACCCAACTTCTGCTCAAGTTTCATATGCATTATAGACTTGCAAGGTCTAAACTTCTTCCCATCCCCTTATTCCTCCCAACCTCTAATCCTTCTTTCTTCCCATTTTCAACAACTCTTGATCCCTTCCATGTTTTCCTTTTGCAGACTTACAAAGGTCATCCAAACTTCTTCCAATCCTCGTCCATCCCTAGATCTCCCAACCACCCTTCCTTCTCCACACCTACACATCCTTCCATTCCCTCTATTTTTTGGAATTGCGAAGTTCATCTAGACTTCTTTCATCTTCCATTTCCACCTCCTAACCTTTGGTTCCCCTATCGTTTCCCGCATTCACTCTAGTTCTCTTTTTTGCAAAATCTTATTGCACTTCTAGACCTTTCTTCCAATTCTACCTCCACTTCTCTTCATCAATTCCACATGTTTTTCTTGCATCAATTCCAATTTATCACACAAAGTTTTGACAAATGTCCAAACTTAACCTTCCACCTTTTCCAACATTCCTTTTGATTCTTTTCTTGTGGACTTATAGTGGACATCCAAACTTCATCCAATTCTACCTTCACTCCCTTCCATTAGTCCCACATTGAATTCCAACAAAGATTCCCAATGGCTTAGCCACTCATTTCCTCCTTTCATGCAAAGTTCCTTTGAAGCTCAAAATACTCCTACCTCCAATTCTACATCCTTTCCCTACATGTTTTCCAACATTCTTGACTAACTCATTTTCAACTATATGTGGAGTTTCATCCCCATGTCCAATTCTCACCTCCAATCCCACAATGAAAGCCTATATATCCCATTTTGACCTCTTGTCCTACATCAAGCTTTTGCTTTTCCTCATGTCTGCCTCTATCACTCGCCAAATCTTCCTAGGAAGCCATTAATGACTTGATTTGACTCCTACAACTACTCCAAGAGAATTTTCCCTCCTAAAAATAGTCATCCATTCATGGGCATGAATTCATGTGCATTTTAAAAAATAGAAGATGAGCGTGACCATGTTGCCATCAATTCAATGGTTGAGTTTCAACTCCCAATGATCCTTGCACATGTTTTAAATCATCTATCTTGTGAATTTCAAGGAATTTCACTTGTCTTGCACGCTACATTTATGACTTCTAGTTTTCCCTCGAATTCCAACAAGCAACTAGGCAACTAAACTAAAGTGCTATATATAGAAGTCTATTTTCCAAACAAACGATAGGCCAATTCTACTTCTCACGCAATTGTAAGTATCAAGGCATGTCTAGGGCTTCAACTACTACAAGTCCAATCGCCAACAAAGGAGCACATTTTGTAAATCACAAGGAGGTTGTTGTATTGTAAATGGTGCTCATAACTAAATGTCTCCATGGCCATTTGTAGATCTTCAGAGGAACTTCTATGTGATGATCCATGGCAACATTCTAGCTTAAGGTTTCCTCTTGCCACATTTGTTAGTATGATTGTAATGAAGATTTGATAAATATCACAACATTTGAAGTCATTGCAAGCATTGTAATGGTTTCTTCTTTATTCCTTATGGATTTCTGCAATTTGGAGATGAATTATTAAGTATGTTTAGTTGTTTCATATCATATCTTTGGTATACGTACATGCACAACTCATCGTTTGTTGTGATTTCAATGTGTTGTTTCTCTTGGTAAACTGACTCTGTAATCCACTAGATTAGGCACTGGTTGTGGCAGTTCATGATCAACCATACTCTCAAAATAATAAACATCTTTCACCAGTAGTTTAAGAGTAGGTTAATACTTGTATGCACCTCATTGGTGATTCGATTATTCATCCAAGGAAGAATTTATAGCGAGCCATTAGAGTTCTATCATGTCCCCTTTCCGTTGACATCTCTCAGTGCGAGATTAGCCTATTATGTGACCCTCGTAGGCTGATAGAGTGGATAGAGGGTCTGGTTGAGGCTTGGTTTGGTTCCTGCTGGTGAATCATTCGGGCTTTGGTTCGGGTCGTTCGGACATCAATTGCTTGACTTGCTATTTTTAGTAAGTAAAGTCACTTAGCGGAGCACCCCTGCTATTTTTAGCAGTATGGTCTGGTCGTATGCAAATTCAATCACTTATTCTCCAGCTTCAGACGGTTCGTTAATCGGACTTATTTTGAGGAAGATATTAATATTTATCTGTCAAATTAAATATTAATTATTTTGAAGCTTATATTATAAAGTTATAATATTATTTAATATTATAACTTAAGTGATTTTTAAAGGGGTCGACCAACATTAAGAAGGGGCCACTTTTCAATTATATTTTATAATTAAAAGTGCGTTTGAGACTTTGGAAAAATTAAAAGAAAAGTTTGAACTTTATTTAAATGATGCCTTATTTGAGAAAAGTTGACTTTTTGAAGAATATAAGGTTTTCATTGGGAAAAGAGTTCATTATGTTATGAAATTGAATTTTTGCCAAGTGCTTCTTCTAAGAACATAGCCAAGGGTTCCAGTTTTCATTCTGCATTGGAGAACGAACCATCTTCAGTGTCTGCAGTTCAGAGGCTGTGAAATATCAGCTGATTTATTGCTTGTCAGAGAGATAGCTTCATCCAGAGGTTATCACAGAGCTTCATCATTTGATACATCTTCAGGGTTTTGGCTTGAAACTCTTACGAAAAGGGTTCTTTACTTTTGGCGTCCACTTTCTAAGATCTGGACACATTTTCCAAGATCCGTACAGATCTAATATTTTTGTTGCTGAGCCGTACTATGCTGCAGCTGGGCCGTACTTTCAAGTACCAGGCCGTACCTTCTTCATTGGGAAAAACGCCTCTCTTCTGGACATTCTGACTTCACAATCAGGGGCGCATATTCTCTTGGATCCATTTGCAAACATCAGATAGAAGGAGAAGCTGATTTTTATTATGGCCGTACCATTTCTTGGGCATCTCAGCTTGCTGCAATAATCAGGTTTTTTTTCTCATATGGATGTTGTTGCTTTTTAGCTTGCATGTTATCAGATCTCAGTTGTAATAAGCCTAGAAGATCAATAAACAGTCTGGCATCATTAGATCCAGTAGTTTCCATCATTTCTAGCACTGTAATATTTTATTTAATTTTTATAAGCAATTTTCCTTCAAATCACACTTCATTGGTTTATGCAAAAAACACAAAAAAATCAAAAATGTTCAAAAAAAAGCAAAATCAATCAGTTTCAGAAATAGCAAGAACAGGGGTTTCTACAAGTTCTTTTCCTTAGGAATCATGTTTTGCATTCCTTCATCTTGCATTTGTGCAATGATGTCCACATCAGCTTAAAAGAGGTTTTATATATTGTAGGTTAGTCTTTAGTCTAGTGAAAAAATTTGGGGCCAAGCATACATTGGATACTACTGCAGCACTTTTAGTTTGTTTTTCTTCATTTGTGATTAATCTTGTTAAGAATAACTCTAGAAACACCCTCCTGAATCTAGTTGAGCCCAAAGTGAATAAGAGTTTACCCACTCTCAGCAATTGACCTTTCATCACTCACATTTTGTTGACAAGCTGATTAATCCACCTTCAGGATGATTCCCTAGCCATAAGGTAGATTGATTACTCTAGGAGTGTAAGCAATAATTTTGGGACCCAACACACCTCACATAGACAAGAGGGTTTTTGTCCTCCAATCTGAAATGGAAGCTGAGAGGAGTTTCATCATCTTGATTCCTACACCAAAGCATTTCATACTTGAGTGTGCAGATGAACTGAAATGCTCAAACTTTGAGAAAAGGGTGTTTGCTAACAACAGCAATGGACCTCTTCAATGCCAAACTATTCCTTTTATATTCACGTTTTTAATTTTTGTTTCCCTTTCCAATCTAACATTCCATCCAAAGGTAGTCAAAAACACTTTTAATAAAATATTACTTAATAAAAGAAAAATAAATTTATCTTTTTTTACAATGTTAAAAAGTTAGTGGAACAACTCAACATATTATAATTAAATTATTTCCCAAACTTTATCCCTTAGCCTTTGAGAAATAAAAAATAGGCTACAAGTCTCCTAGATATTTCAAATCTAAAAAGGGGACATGATAGTTTCCCTTCCCAAAATTGTTTGCCCTCAAGCAATTGCAAATTTGGATGCTTAAATTTCTTTTTACTTTAAACCATCCATGTAGCATCTTTCGTTGGGAGATTTTTTCAACACACCAAATATTCTTTTATGGTCTTGTTCCTCAATTTCTTTTGTGTGACCAATAATAGCTTCTAGAACCAATATCAACTTGCCTTCATCATCCAAAGGAGGCAACTATAAATATGATGTTGAAGTGCCCTTTCGAGAACAAAACATGAAATGCATTGTGGATCGTCCTATGTTGTAATGTCCCAAAACAAATATTTTTGAATTTTTACAAATATTTGTATAAACACAGAAACTCCCACACTTTCTGATCACCTATATCCCAATGTGGGTAAAGTGAGAGCATATGGTGATTGGGGCACAAATTAAATGGCAGCAGGCCACACAATTCTATAATGTATGCAATACAAAAAACTAGATAATTTCTTAGCACCATAGCCATCCAAACTTGCAAAATTCGAACAATATGGTGGAGAATCACACATATGATTACAATTTTGATTTATTAATACTCATCTAATTCAATTCTGGAAATTTTGTCAAACAACTAACCAACAATCTGAAATAAAACATTTCATCAAACAATTGGTACATAAACTAAAACATGAAATAATTACCTAGAATGAGCTGATATATATGATGCAGAATCTCTAAAAATAAGCCCACTAACAAACCCTCAAACAACTACCAATCACTTAAAAATGATGCTTACTTCACAAACCAGAACATGAATCAGCATCCTTAAGTGTGGATTAGATGGCTGCAACAGGCCAAATCAGGTCCAAAACTAACATACAGCTCCCACAATTGAGTTAGCTGTTATTAACAACTCAATGGCCACAATCATAAAAAAAAAATCATCATGGAAAACTATGATTCCTTTTCATAAGGAGCAGTTGCAACCAAAGGGATATTATTACTTTCAAAATATAAATTATCGAATGGTTTTTTATCAATGTAATGAACAATGATGATAAACAAAGTTAATATAACAGTCCACATAGTAGATCAACAACAAACCCAAAATATGGTATGCCTCTCCCATAAAACTGTACATCAGATTGGAAGCAAATAACAACAAAATAACCCAACATAACAGAGTCTTAAATAGGTACGACCCCCTCAAACATGAGTCTCAAACATCACCAAAAAAGCTGATAAATCCTCAAAAAGAACTGATTTTGAGTCGAACTTTGTCCCCTAATGATGAACAGCTCCTTTTAAATTGTACAGCAACTTCTATGTAATATCTTATATAATAAATTGTGATTGAAAATAAAAAGAAACAACAGTGTTATTAACTTGTATGGCAACTTTAATCACCGAATGAATCTTACCAAAAGGCTGCAACTGATTGAGTCAATTACCAGTCAGAAATTTGTCTCTATTTAGAGCAGTAGTCATCCAAAAGCTTTGTTCACAATATCAAACCTTAAATTAATGTTGCGATCTCCCTTTTTGTTATTTGTTAGAAAAGGTGCAACAGCTCTAATTTAAGGAAGATCGGCCTTCATATGGCTAGATGAATCCTTATTAAAACACTTTTGTACTATATACAGCCTTCATAAAGTTTTCTTTACAAATAAACTCATTAATAAAATTGGTTCCTTATAGATTAACAAATATGATATGGCCAAATATTAACCAACAAATAATATTTTTGATATCAACCATAACTGAAATGAATATGGCAGTAAATACCAATCTAGAACCTAAAAGTCCTTCAAACTTTGGCACTACTATGGAAATCTTCAATATACTCCTGAAACAATCTTTTTGCTCAAATACAATTATTGGATGGAATCACCCCTAGTAGATAAGAAGGTTTTCATCCCTAAATCCCATGGACACCATGAGGATTTTTATCCTTTAATTTCATTACTAAGAGAATTTTTCACCCTCTAATCAAAAGATGAACGCACATACTCAGTCTTCAAGAAAGGGTTTTATTTTTTGGCAAAATAATGGATTCTTTTTTCCTCAAGCCCAGATCCTTCTTTTATAATCACATGTTTACTATTTTTAGCCCTCCAAAAGAAGTCTCTAGAATTCCTTTTTCATTTAAATTTACTATTTCATTGTGCCCACTTTCCCTAGTGACACTTTTGAACGCAACTTAAGTTGCCTTCCAAAATCACTTTATAATATTACTTTGAGGAGTCTTTTAATTTACTAATAAAATTAAGTTACCTTACTAATTTTAAGAAACATTTCAAGCAACTTAAATTAAATTATTAAATTATTTTCTTTATTTCAAAAATAGGACATGAAATATGCTCTAATTTGAAATATTCCCTTAATTTTTTCTCAAATTTAACACAAAATCAGCAACAAGTCATTGATTAGTGTTAGCTCCAAAAAGCAAATCAGCATGAAGTAACTCTAACCAAGAATGTTCACCAAGATCCCAATGTGGGCAGGTGATAGCATATGGTCGAGGATCATTAGGAGTAAACTGAACTGAAATTACAATTCATCTGCTGATGCAGGCATCCACAAGCAGTGGGGATACTCCACTTATTCAGTGGGTGAAATTATTACATTATTAAAGGCGGCAAGCCAGCCATTTAAATCCTCACTTCCACTTATTAACGTGGGGGGAATATAGTCCACACAACCACTTATTTAGTGGGGGGAAACTTACAATTAAGAAAGATGATTATTTAAACTCAACCACTCAATCGTGGGAGTATGAAATTTAAACTAATTGCAGCAAATAAAATAAATAGCTGTTAGTACTACTAATCAGCTTTACAATGAATTAAACAGCTGCAAATAAGAAAGATATGCTTCCAAATCAATCAATGGTTAGAGTAACACTTCCTCTAACTCTTACAATACAATAATGATATAGAAATGAAGCCCAAACCAGCATTATATCAAAAACTAACAAGTCTGATCAGAAATAGAGAATACAGAAAATCAGACCAGCAAACTGTACATCAATGAAATGCACATAACTTTATCAATTTACCTCCAAATTGAGTGAAATCAATTGCAATGAACCTCTAGAGGATAGGCGCCCATGTCATGATGATGAAACAGCTTCAAAAAGCAACCATTAATTTACTTGCACAATTCTCAATGCTCCCAACATGGTACGGCCCTTAGCAAGGGCGATTTTGCAAGAATAAAAATAAATACTTTGAAATAAATTCTGATCTTCTATGGGAAGGGGCGCCCATGTGCTAGGAATGCATATCTTCAATACCCAGAAGCAAATAAAATTCATACTAAAAGCTGTATACAAAAATCACTTTCAGCCATGATAAACCAGCAACATAAAAACTGGAAATATCTCACCAAAACTCCACAATAATGCTCAATATGTACTTCTGGATGAAGCACACTCTCAATCCAC
This sequence comes from Sequoia sempervirens, assembly GCA_007258455.2. Taxonomy (NCBI): domain Eukaryota; kingdom Viridiplantae; phylum Streptophyta; class Pinopsida; order Cupressales; family Cupressaceae; genus Sequoia; species Sequoia sempervirens. The sequence goes on from VDFB02191343.1 coordinate 13,682, forward strand.
CACCTAGGGAACCATAGTTGCAGGCCCGAAGAATGGAGTAAATTTGCTAAGCTTTCCCTTAGCCGGATTCTGGATTCATTCCAGCAGCGTAACTTTGCTCTTCAAAAATATGCATAATCAGCTCTTCAAACAGCAACAATATATAAACTTCAATTGGCAAATGAAGCAACAAGAACTCTTCAAATTCCAAGAAGTTGAATCACTTCAACTTCCAAAAGGGATGCCACCTTTTTGCATTTTACTTTTTGAAATAATATAATATTACTCAACCTCCTTTCCACTTTGCAACAATAAAGCATTTAATAAATTATTAAATGCACAATTGACCCCCTTAATGGCCCCTCTTTTAAAACAACATGAAGTTATTACTCCTAGGCGTGGGGTACAACTGAGAAACATGAATTTTGACTAAGTATAAAAACTCAGTCCATGGAGATAACCAAAACCAATGCCAATACTGAAACTGATGGATAGCAAGATGACTTGAGTTGAGTTGTGATGATGCTACTGCCAAATTTAGACTTACTAAAAATAGCCAACTGCTATAAATAGTAAGTTCACATCAAAACAATAGATAGCCAAACTGAACACTAACCTGCAAAGGATTGAACTGCTACTAGACAGATACTGCCAAAAGATAGACTTGCTAAAAATAGCAACTGCTATAAATAGTAAGTCTGCACAACATCCTCTGAACGCCAACTGAGCAATATCTGAAAGAGGAAACCCTAATTTTCCACCACAGCCTTAGCCTACGGATTTCCGGAAATAGGCTAAATCCTATTGAAGAGTGTAGGGCCAAAATGGGGACATTACACAATTCAAGTTCATAAACAACTTCTCCAATTCTCCTCAAGATCCTATAGAGCCCACTAAATCTATTTTTGAGTTTCTCAGCTCCCTTTCTTCTAATAGAAGATTGCCTGTATGGCTGCAATTTCATAAAAACCCAAGTCCCTAACTTCAAATACCCTCCCTATGTGGTTGTAATCTGCATAGAATGTCATGTCCCCTTTTCATAAACAGAGCCAAGGAAAAGGCTTCTAGCCTATCCCCATTTCCAGCAGGCTAAGGGGCAAAGCAATGGAACTAATTTTTTATATTATTTAAACTGAAACATAACCATTTTTTGTTTAAGGGGTAACCTAAAACTATTATTATTAAAATAAAATGTTTTCAATGCTAATAAAATAAAAAATATTTATCGATTCTAAAGGAAATTGGTCCCAAGGGCCCAATTGGGCTGCTACAACACGAGGGAAACTAACCTCATTTGCATCATCAAGTTTGATATCATTTTGATATCCAATTTACAAATTTTGAGCCTTGTGTTCAAGTTGCCTTCCAAGGACAAAAAACTTTGGTTTGTCAAAGGATTTTGGAGCACAAAAACCCTCTAGGATTTTCACTATTGGATTTGAAGACAAAATCTCTCATCTCTAACATTGACAATTACATCTAAAAGCTACATATGTGCTTCGATCATTTTCAAAATTGAAGATTCAAGATTTGAAGGGTTTTATTGCATATTTCAAAGCTTCAAGGACTGTTCATCGTCTAGGCTTGCTAGATCTTGGATGTCACCATTAGGGAGAGGTGGCCAAAGTTATCTTTGCTGATTTGAGGGTTTTGGAACACCTTTTGCTAGGTTGCCAGCCCTTTTTTGGAGGGTTATTTTCTAGTTTAGGTAACTTTATTGCTGATCACCCTTGTTCAGAGCTGCACCATATTTATGGGAGGACAATTAGGCCAATGACCAGCTTTTTCAATCATCATTTGAGGATATTATCATCATATCTTACATATTGTGAAGTCCTAGTGCAAGTGCTAGCATTTTGGAAGGTTTTGAAGAGGGTTTGGACTTCATTTGTTGCTGCAAACACATTTCAAGCCATCATTCTATGAGCGGCAGCCTTAGAGAGTGTAGATCTGCCCTTCTTTTCACTGTCAAATCACATTTCCAGCCTTCATTAGGGCATGCCAGCCTTGGAGGAGATTTTGGGCAAGTTTCATTCATGTTTACTACCATTGGGAGGTGATTTTGCAGCATTTACCGGCATTTACAGTGGTTCATCCTTCAATTCCAGCCTTGGAAACTTCATTGCAGCCATCTTTCACCTTCCTTCATTCTTCCCATCATCATAGGATGTAAAGTGTCAGCTAAATTTTTCCTTTGTATTTCATAAACTTTTGATAGAATGCCAAATTGTCTAATAATATGGTTTCTTGCTACATATTAAATTTTGTTCCTTGGGTGCTCATTTTGTCAAATGTTTAACACAATACCCATTACTAATATTATAAAACAGAGCTTTGCTTATCCCAAACATTACAAGTAGATAACCATTGATAGGACTCAAAAAAATATAATTAACTATTCAAAATTTAATCGTAATTTTCTAACCTCTAGTTTGCTACGCCCATAGAATACTTTAGATACTCATAGATAAATAAATGCAAGTTGCTAGTTAAGTCACAAAGTGTTTTGGAATACTTATTGCCTCCTAATGTATGCTTTGATTCCTTTCACAAAGTTGTTGAACATATAAAATAGACTATTGTTTATGTCACACCTTTGTTGTCCCTCTTTAAACATGTTTGCCCTCCTCAAACAGTTACAAAGCTTCACCAATCTTTCACATGGTTGCAACAACCCACAAAACCAAATATGGTCTCAAAAACTGGTTGTGACTCCCTCTATAATTATCAGCGATCAGCAAGTGACGTTTATCATTTAAAATGAGCATGATTGATAGCTCAAAATCTCCCAAAATCTCCACAAATGATGTTGCGATTTATATAGTGCCCTCACAATTCCCTTACAACACGTCCAGCATTGAGTTTATAGGTATTGTCATAAATAATATTTTTTTCTTAAACGAATATCAATGACAAACTTTCCACGCCCTTGATATAGATTTGGGTAACTACTCTAGGGGTTTGTTTCTAGTATGCCCAACACTCCAAATTGATTCAACCAATTATAACCAAAGAATTTTCAAATTATTTCACTTGCGTTATTATATTCAAGAAGATAAATTGGCCATTCCACAATCCCTTAAACTAAATAGCTAACTCTGAAAAATGAAATCTTCAATTACAAATTTTAAACACCAAATCTCTCCACACACCAATGAACTATGAATGAATCCACTTGATACTAGCTTTAAATAGATTGTGTATCGTCAAGGAAAGGTGTGTGATATAGTCGGATCAACTCTAATCCTTGGTTGACTATCCCTGGTCTTCTGTAATAATTTCATGTGCGAATAAAAATATATCTTACTCATGTATCTGGTATGCATTGTCATCTCTATTATTATATTTATTTTATCAAATAGAGCAGTAAACAAATTTCTCCTTCAAATTGCCCAATCTTCTCCTCAAGCAACTTGGCATGCTCAGAGAATAGCTAAAGACTATTACTCGCTGCCATCTTTGAGACATACTCTGCAACCCAAGGCAGATTCAAGTGTTTCCATATTGCACCTCCTATCCTAAACTCCTACTGCTCCACCAACAAATGCAACTAGGAACTCATCTCACCCATCCTCAAGAACCTCCTTTTTCTCCTCAAGCAACTTGGCGTGCTCAGAGAATAGCTAAAGACTATTACTCTCTGCCATCTTCGAGACATACTCTACAACCCAAGGCAGATTCAAGTGTTTCCATATTGCACCTCCTATCCTAAACTCCTACTGCTCCACAAACAAATGCAACTAGGAACTCATCTCACCCATCCTGAAGAACCTCATTTACCCCTACTTTTGTTGAGATCATAGTTGGCACCTCCACAACACACCCCAAGGTTTGAGGAATATCATTAACCTATCCATAGGCTTCCTCTTGATCAAAGCACACCTTCGTTTGACTTTTTGTAGAGATCCTTAAGCTTGATCTTATTTGACTGCATGATATGGTAAATCCATTAAGCATAGATGATGAATCTTGACCCTATCAAACCAAATAGACTTCCTTACTACCAAGCAAACTCCCTTGGCCAATATAAAATTCCATCTAAGGTGTAATGTCCCCATTTTGGCCATACGCTCTTCATTTGGATTTAGCCTATTTCTTAGAATCCGTAGGCTACTCAGTTGTGCTAAATCTAGGGTTTCCATTTTCAGTAAGTCCTGCTTCCAGCTCAGTTCAATTTTCTGTGAGTTTTGTTGTGGATTTACTATTTATAGCAGTTGGCTATTTTTAGTAAGTCATTTTGTGGTAGTGGCATCGACATCAGTTCAGCTCAAGTCATCTTGTCCTTCTTCAGTTTCAGTTTGGTTTGGCTATCTCCATGGATTAAGTTTTATACTTAGTCATTTTTATGTTTCTCAATTGTACCCCCACGCCTAGGAATGATCACTTCATGTTGTTTTTAAAAGGTGGTCATTAAGGGGTCAATGGTGCATTTAATGAATTATTAAATGCTTTATTGTTGCAAAGTGAAGTTGGACGCCTAAAAGAGGTTGATTAATATTTTATTATTTCAAAAAAGTGAAATGCGTAAAGTGGCGTCCCTTTTGGAAGTTGAAGTGATTCAACTTCTTGGAATTTGAAGAGTCTCCAGTCATTATTGGATGGTTTACCATCAGTGTGGAGAATAAACTTTGTAACTTTCATTGTACCCACTGAAAAGTGGAGAGTTCCCACTCAAGAGTGGATGCCCACCGCAGCGGATGAATTAGTTGAATTGTTTGTAGTATTCCCCCCACTGTTTAAGTGGTTGAGCAGAAATCTTTATGGCTGGTTCACCGCCTAAGTTCTTTCATTTTTGTAATACTTACTCCCCCATATGTAAGCACCTCGCCTTCAAAGGGATCTCGTGTGCACATTCTTGGCGTTGAGTCTTATCATTTACTTTCAGTTGTTGAGTTATTTAGATCCTAGGGATCCTCTGACCATATGCTTGCCCCTCTTCCTACAATGGTTTTAGGGCGCATTCTTGGTTAGAGTTACCTTTCGCATCGTTTTGGTTTTGGAGCTAACCTTAACAGGTGCGTGTTGCAATTGTAATTGATATGTAAAATCAAGAAAAATTTTAAGGGGCATATTTCATAAAGTCTCTTATTGAGACTTGAGGACTTCTCTTTATGTTATCCTAGAGTCTCAATTTAGGTTCTCTTTTGGATTTCCTTCTAGGACTCTATGCCTTGTTTTGACATAACCCAAGAAGTTGTGTTGTGTAGATTTTCCCTCGTTGGATCTTCAACAAACACAAAGTGACATATTAGATAGGTATTGCCTACCTAGAAATCATAAGAGAACATACTCTTTGATTTGAAGACCTAATGGGCCCTTTCCCACTTTGGTGAATGATTGCAATGAGGTAGATAAGTGGAAGAATGTTGAATGAATCGGTAGATGCAACCTTCTACCTATCTATACTTGATGCATATATTCTTTGATCTCTTACTCTAATGATTTGTTTTGGAAGGTGAACTCTCTATAAAGACTTTCCCATTCCATTAATTGTTGATCTAGGAGATTTAAGATAATTTGGTCTCCTTATCTTGAACCTAATGATTCTTTGTTTCAATGCTTGTTGGTTCTAGCATTAATAAGTGCCATGTCCGTGTTGATGTTGATTGGTGTGACATTCTCTTTCGCACTGTTTCTTGCAATGGTAAACTCTCAAAGTTGTTTTCCAAGTTACAGTCAATTTTCTTTAAAAAAAATTGGATCCTATGGCTTGCAAGAATGAAAGAAGTTTTCCAAGGTGACAAGGGATCTCACTGGCTTCCCTAAATAAGTCACAATCTCCCTGATTTCTTCGCAGATCAGTTTCTAGGTTCATAAATGCCCAGATGAAGTCAAGAAATTTACAGCTGAAGGCATTCTATTCTAAAGTGTTCTGAAGTGAGTGGATGAGAAGGTTCCTTCACTGAGGAGTTGGAGATGATACTGACAGATTGCTATATTATGTAGATGGATGGCCAAAGCAGGTTTCTAGTTCTGCCAGGGGTCATGAGAAATCTGATGATCAGCATAAAATGTCTGTTAACTCTTCAACTGATGAAAAGAAGGATGCATGTACCACTTATCCAGCAGTGCCTATCGGCACATTCCCAAATCGGTGGCCAAGAGATTACATGGACTATAAGTTAAAGCTTAGGATCAAGTCCAAAAGGTCTTTGAACACATTAAAAAGGAAAGAGGAGGCTCAAGAGGAAAAGGAAATCAGATTTAATCCCTTGTTTAAGTAATTTTTAGATTGGGTGGTACAAAACCTTGATGGAACTTTATTAGCAGTTGGTATGTCTAGCTCCTTGTGAGTTGTTCTTTTGTCAGATTAGCATTAGATCTGCTGCGTTTCTGGAGCTGCCTTTTTGTTAAGACTTTGTTCTGTAGCTTCTCATATGAACTATATTTATACACTTTTTCAAGATATAATTTTACTTTTTTAATTCAAATTTGTTAAAAAGGACTAACCAACACATTTCCAAAAAGAAAACACAGAATTAATTGATATCAATACCCAAAAGTGGAGAAATGGGGAGAACTCAAAACGAAATACACCTTTTTCATATCCTTACCTTCTGAACATATTGTAGCACACCTCGTATTAAGATGCTTCTTGTACAATTCCTGGTATTGTGATGGAACAAAATCTCCAAATCTGTATCATGCGAAAACCAAAATGTACATTTGTACTTTAATGTCCAACAAATTGACTACTTATTTTGTGAAAAAATAATAAAGCTTTCAGTGAAGAAACATAAGAAATAGCCAGAGCTAAGAATGAGGGCATGCAATAGGAAATAATAATCTAACATGTGATAATCAGAGCTAGAATCACACAAGATAACATTTGAGCTGCATTTATTATTAAGTAGCTTTAACTTGACAAAGAGAATCTAATTTATCCCAATTTACTTCACAACATTAATAAAGTTTTTAACATTGTGGTTCAATTTTTAGACTTGATGTCCATTTGTCTATTTCATGCCTTATTTCAACATGCATTCATGTGTTGATCTCTAGAAACTTAATTTAACTTGATTGATAAATTCCCTTTATTCTTGTAAAAGAACAATAGTTTATGCATCAATATTTTAGTTTAACTGAGTCACTCACTTAACTGTATGTGAAATAAACCCCAGGCAGATGACCATGCTGTGATTCTCTTCCTCTGTTAAAAGTAATATAGTAAAGCTGAGCTTGGTAGAAGACTCTACATATTTTCATCATATTTCATGAAAAATACGCTTTGTTCAATGCAAAATTATAGGCAGTCACAGATATTTTGTAATCTCATTTTCTTATATCCATATGTGTAGTTATGTTTGGGTCTATTTTCACAAGCTTCACAATTAATTTGGATCTTATGCAAGCATGTTGCTCCCCCTGTTTATTAGCAAAAATCTTGTATCTATCTCCATGCCAAAAATGTTGGATAGTTCTTGAAATCAAGAATCCTAAATTTGGTATGCTCATATGTTTCTCTTGGAGCAAATGCCCTTGAACTACTTGCATTCTCCATTGACAGTTTCCCCAAAGAATACCTTATACAATCTCACTTCACCATGTTATTCCTCTATCTGCCCCAAGGGCCAAACATTTCTATCTCCCTATAATATTATCAAATTTTGATTTTTTATCTGTTCTGGTAAACCAGATCATCTATTTGTCATTTTGTGATCTTATTTTATACTTTGTCCTCTCTCTTTCCTGAATGTGGAAAGGGCACAAAGCAATCATCCAGTTATACAAGCATTTTCTTTGTCCAGTTATATTTCATTCACTTACAATTGATAGATGCGTAACATCCATTCCTTTTCTGACACGCAACACCACTGTACGTTGGATATCACCTTCCCACTTTCAACTTTCTTTTTTTAATATTCCAAGTGTGCAATCTTGCAATCCATATGTTAGTAAGTGTGCTCATTCATTAGCACTTATAACTTTTCAAATCCTAGCTTCAGTTGCATCCTATGTATTATCATAGTGCTTTACCTTAAGAATTAGATATATGTAGAAGCATTATAAGTTATGAGTCTTTATTTCACTTCCACTACCAGGAACAAAATTGGTCCCTTGGGGCAAGTATGCTGCCTTAACAAGAGTCCTCAAATTAATGTTGCTGTATGGTTGTACTGCATGGGATATTCTTCTTTAAATTTATCTAAAGATTTCTTATTTAATACAAACTCATACCAGGAATTTTGCAAGGAAACCACCACCCTAAGAGATCCCACCAACCACCCTTATGCTCATGTGCTTGCCTCCATTAGATAGTACATCTAATCCAACCCAGAAAATTTGTCTCCAGATCACTCACAAGCTGATTGAATCTAAAGGGTATCTTCTCTCTTCCACAAAGTACAAAACAGACATTTCAGGACTAGTCTCCAATGAAATAACATAGGTCTACAAAGAAGACATACAAGAGTTTTGAAAAATCCCCAGCTACTATCCACACGCCCAGGCAGCCGCTAAAAAGCGATTTTAAGTTGTTTTTTTTCATTCATTCTCTTCTCACACTCAGCAAAAAACCTCTCCAAGGCATTGTGCACTCATTTGCAGCGATTTTGCATCCAAAAGACAAGATTTGAAGGGCATTTACATCGAATTTAGAAGGCAAATTGGATTTCCAGGTAGGTTTTCTTATTTTTCTTATTCTTTCTTTTTTTTTTTAAAAATTCTTCATTCTTGTTGGTTCTATGTTTAAAAATCATCTAAATGTAGTGTGAAAATGATTTAAATGCATTTAGATTCATCAAAACAAGATTTTTTTATGAATTTTTCTGATTTTTTTACATATTTTGCTGATTTTTTCATTTTTTTGAAATTTTCTTTAAACCCTAGTTTTTTTTTTGTTTTGAATCCTCTTTTTTGTTGAATAACATGTTTACAATCTTAGATTAGCTTAATTTTTTACTAGTTTGAAGTAATTTTCAGATTTTTACATTTTTTCACATTTTTTACCCTATTATTTTTTTTTTTAAATCCAATTTTTTTGTTATGAAAATGTTTAGAATCTAGTGATAGATTTTTAGTAATTTAAACTTAAAGTAATCTCTTTTGATTTAATCTAATTTAGCTTGTTTTTAAATTTTCTATCAAAAACTAACAAGTTGTGCTTTGACTTTCACTTTGTGTAGGTTAATAATTAATTGATAATGGCTTCTGAACCCGCTTCTGCCTCAGGCTCTGTCCCATCCGTGCTTGCAGGATTTGTAGGCAAACGTCCTCCAGGAGCTAGAGATCCTGCCTGGAAGTATGCTTATCTAGGACCCATACCTAGCACAGTATATTGCATTCCATGTAAAAAAATATATCGTGGAGGCATCAATCGCCTCAAGTACCACCTTGCAGGCATCCCTCAACGTGATGCTAAGGAATGTCCTAAAACCACAGAAGAAATAAAAAGACATATGAATGCCATACTTTCAGCTGCAGAAGAAAAAAAAGTGCAAAGAGAGAAGGCAAGAGCAGCAATGCAAGCAACCATTGCCTCTTCTCAAGGTGTTCCAATTGAGTCGGATGATGATTATGATGTTACTCAGGAGATAGTGGGCTCTCTTCGTGGCCCACGTGTGCGAAGGCAACCCATTAGCACCTCCATCCCTTCATCTTCCTCTAGTAGAGCACTAAGGGTAGAGGCAGTTGCAGGACCTACATGGTTGGATAATTATTTTGTGCCTAGAAACACACCTGGTGCACAACCTTCCTTAGAGGCGACTGGATGGAATAGGGAGGTGCATGAGCAAGCAGACATTGCTTGTGCAGATTTTTGGTATTTTAACAATATCCCTTTCAATGTGGCGAGTTCTCCTTACTGGCATAATTTGGTCACCGCATTGACAGTTGCAGGAAAAGGCTACAAGGCGCCTTCTCGCACGGACTTGAGTGGGAGGTTAGTTTATGTTCTTTAATTTATGTTTTTTAAGTTTAATTTATGATGAATTTAAGCTATTTTTTTGTTTACAAATTAAAATTGTGTACTTAATTTCACTTTGTACTTGTAGGTTGCTTGCTAATGCAACTGAAAGGGCAAGGGCAGCAGTAGAGGAGCAAAAAGAAAAATGGCAAAAATATGGCTGCTCTATTCTTTCTGATGGGTGGACGGATGGAAAAAACCGTACCATCATTAATTTCTTGGTTGCATGCAAAGAAGAGGTGGTGTTCTTAAAATCAATTGATGCCTCCCACATTGTAAAAAGTGCAGAAAATTTGGCTAAGATGTTGGAGGAAGTTTGCATGGAGGTGGGGATTGCAAATGTTGTGCAAATCATAACTGATAATGCAGCAGCATATGTGGCAGCAGGAAGACTCCTCCAAGATAGACACCCCTCAATTTTTTGGACACCATGTGCAGCCCATGTCCTTGACCTTCTTTTGGAGGACATAGGAAAACTAGATTGGGTCACACCAGTTGTAGAGGACGCGAGGAGGATCACTAAATATATCTACAATCACCCTTGGGTTCTTCACTTGATGAGGGAGCACACCCATGGGAAAGAATTGGTGAGGCCAGGTGTCACAAGGTTTGCAACGATTTTCTTAACGTTGCAAAGCATTCTTAGTTCTTTGACTTCTTTAAAACAAATGTTTGTGAGTCAACCATGGATGGACTCAACCTATTCGAAGAAGCCTGAAGGAGATAAGGTGTCAAAAATTGTGTTTGATACCCAATTTGCACAAAGGGCAGCAGAGATTGTGAAGGTAACTTCAATTTCAAAACTTTGAATTTGAATTCAAATTGAATAAATTTTTTAATGTCTTTCATTGTAAATTTGAAACTCTAATCTTTTTGCATTTTTATATTGTAATTTGTAGGTGTCGGAGCCCTTGGTTAGAGTGCTCCGCTTGGTGGATGGGGATAAAATCCCAATGGGATATCTTTATGAGGCCATGGATAGGGCCAAGGAGGCTATAAGAAATTATTATAAAGGGGACAGCCTCAAATTTGATCCCATTTGGGAGATTATTGACAGGAGGTGGAACCATCAACTCCACCAACCCCTCCATGCAGCAGGTACTTCTTGAACCCTCATTTCTTCCATTCAAGCACCTACTCAAATCCTATTGGAGAGGTTATGGACGGCCTCATGAAGTGCATTCAGA
>VDFB02191344.1:0-40964 GCA_007258455.2 Sequoia sempervirens
GATCAACTAGCGTTGAGGCTTCTCGAACTAGTGATTTTAGATCTAAGTCAATAGCAATGGGAGGTGATTGTGGTGAAAACAGTGAACCAGGAGGTGAAGACTCTACTTTAGCCTATATAACTTACTCTAATAGAACTTCAGGCACCCTTTCAACCTGCTTGTGATTCCGCTTGCCTGTATTTCTTCCCTTTGTGTTCACACTAACTCTAACATCTTCAAGTGGCTTCAAGATAACCTTAACTCAAGGCCTTGACCTTGAGGTAGAAGGTAGTGAAGAAAACCCTACTGGTGGCTACGTGACTAGAACTACACTCCACCTTCTCTTGCTCTCCAAGAAGTGCATGCTAGTTTTGATAACTGCTCTTGATAGGTCCTCACCTGAAGTACTCTCCCTGGCATACCAATATGGTTAACGAAGTGGCTGGCGAGCAACTTGATCTTTGACGAATGTGCTAAGTAACACCTCTATGTCATCATCTAAAAAACCCTCAACATCCTCTGATAAGAAATCAGCAAGTTGAGCAATAGTAAGTCTACAATAATGACGTCGGTGCGCACTTCAAATTCATCTTCGCAGTTAGCCCAAAATTCCTCAAGTGTTGGCCTGTGTGAACTACTTCACTCCAACCGAGCTACATAATGACCCGAAGGATCATAAGAACGCCTCTCGATGAGATACTTAAGGTGGATTTTCTCTAACTCATTCATCATTAACTTGCAATCAGCGGCAGTCTTGCATTTGTAAATACCCCATCCAAAAGGAAAGGTGAATGTTGTCTTATGGTGATTGCAAAGAAAAGAGTGAACCTTTGTAGCTTGTCTTAGAAACTCCATGAACGGGACCTTATTTGATGGGTACCTTGGTAGTATCAGAGGTTCTCTGGTGTAACCATACACTTGAATATATGTGAAAGTAGGGAATTGAATGAACCAATCTGCCCAACTCTCCATTGTTGATTTTGCCTCTAGTGAAATCCTGATGTGCATTTCATTATCGAGGTCTCTGACTGTCTTCATGAGAAAGTGATCATTCACCGCTTTGAAGTCTTGTTCATCCTTTGAGAGCTTCAATTGAGAGTAATATTCATGAACATGTTGAACGCTAAGAGTCCCATTGGTCTTCAAATGTTTAAAATTTCCTTGAAATGCAATTAAGTAGACCAGGAAAGAAACCATGTGAAACTCGTGGATCTTAAGGAATCTTATGATTTGTTGGTGAAGGAACTCGTTGATTAACATGGCCCAGTCAAAGTGTTCTTTACTGTCAGTGATCCGAGCAATGACATAGAACATTGACAGCCAAAAAATATTAGCTTCCTCCTTACCTGTAACCCGGTTGAGCAAAGTTATCAAAATAGCAATTTCGTCCTTGAACTCCCCATGACCAACCTTCTTTGGCATGTTGGTAATATGTACTTTTAACCATATCTGAGCAACCTTTCTCTAATATCTCTCTTTATCCGCATGCCATATCTTATCACAAGCCTCAATGACTATGGTAAAATTGTCTGAGTGAGAAGGAATAGCAAAACGCTTCTCAACATCCTTTGGCTTAATACTACAAATGACTCTCCCATCGACTGATCTGATTTGTCTTGTGGATGATTTGTAAAGCTTTATTCATGCAATAATGAACTCAAGATCAAAAACCATGATAGGAATTGACGTTGTTGCTAGCAACCCGGAATGCTCAAGATTTTTGACTATAGTGTTGTTGGTACCTTCCAATGTGCTCAGTTTGACCACTGGATGGACATGACCCAAGTCTGAATCGAAAGTTTTCAAAACTTCGTGCACCAAGACCGATTTGGCCTTGTAATCTATGGGGTTGAATTTCATTTTCAAAATATGGATTTTTGACTATAAATTCATGTATGTTCAGACAACTTTTAGAAAAAAGTGAAAAAAGCTCTAGATGAGGCTAAAAATAGCCAACTGTGGGAAATTTTTCCAAATTTTTTCTAAAATGTGGGTTTTGTAGAGAATTGAATTCTAAGCAAACCCAAATGGTCAAAAATTTGGAAAGATGAGTTTTAGAAAGGCATGCAAAGGCTTTTCAGTCAAGAACTGTAGGGGTTTTAGGGTTTCCTAGGCCAATTTTTCTAAGAAAAACTAGCATATGGGTTTTGTAGGAAATGGAATTATAAGCCAACCATGATGATACAATTTTTTAAAAAGTGATTTTTTGGCCCACATGCAAAGGAATCTATAGAAAATAGCATAGTACTTCTGAGATGGAAGCAACAAGACAATTTTCTCAAAAAAATCTAAGACATGGGTTTTGTTGTTGTCGTTGAAATATGTGAACCCAAATGATCAAATTCTAAAAATTTTGTCATTTAATTTGACATGCAAGAGAAAACCTAAGACAAGAATAGAAGAATTTGAGATAGAAAATAGAAGTTATTATTTTGCCTCAAAAAGTTGCCTATGCTTGAACTAGAATTGATGAAGTCTACATGCACTCGAAAAATGATGTCTGGAAAATGTATCTTCTAAACAATTTGGACCTGGCACTGCAAAAAACACTGAAAAATATTACTCGAAGTGCCTTCAGATCTTCATTTGCTCAAGAAAATCATGTTTGGTTGCACATGTTATGAGAATAGAGGATGCCAATATGACTTAAATTAATTAATTTAAGCCTAAAGGCATTGCAGATTGCATTAAATCTAGGTGCCACCCTAATTGGACCTCAAAAATGTATGACACCTCCTAATTGGACCCCCCAAAACTTAATTAACTGATTGAGAAATTTGCCCAAAATAGAGCGCAGCCTTCTGATTGGACCAAATTTAATTAATTGTACATGCAAAAATAAATCGCCCTTTTGCAAGCAAAATTAAGTTTAGTTGAAGTCAAATAACTGAATATTAAATAATATTTAAGTTCAGTTCACAAACTCCACCATTATAGGGTGCTACATATACTTGAGTCAAAAAGTCAAACTTTGACTTTAGGCATCACTTTCCAGAGTTAGAAATTTTCTTGAAATTTTCAATTTACAAACTCACCGAAGCCCATGTTCGATCACTGATTCTGATTAACTGATGTATCCAACAAATTGGCTAACAGTTTCATTGAAGAGCAAGGTCAAAACTAACAAGAAACTCCTTGATGTTGCAATCCATAATTCTGAGATCTGAGGCTTCAAAATTCATGGTGCCCTTGGACTCCAGGGATACTTTTGGCTTCAGATAGTCAAATTTTCATCATTTTAAAGGTGATTTTGACCTCCATTCATCTCTCATCCTCCAACATTGGTTAAAATTTTAGAATTGTCTAACAAGCTCCCTGCGGAGCTGGCTTTGTTCTACACAAGATCTCTTGGACAACACTTTTCCTAAAATCATCATCTATTGGGTTAAAATAAAGGGCACCCCTGGCCTTCAGGGGTGCTTTTGTTCCCAAACTTAGCCATTTTCTCAACTGGTTGAATCTACACTTAATCCTCGATTGCAGACTGCTAACTTATCTGACTTGACTAAGGTATGCAATGGAAAGCTAGAAGCAACATAGACAAGATGAATACCCGAAATCACCAGAAAGACTACATTTAAGGCTCCAAAACCTTGGGCGCCCCTGACCTCCATGGGCACTTTTTCTATTTCCTTGAGATTTTGACCATGATTAGACCTTTTGTTTGACTCTTGATTGTGGAAGTTCAGCAACTCAAATTAACTTGTTGACAGATTAATTATGAAGCCTGATCAAGTCTGAGACAAACATCCTAGGTATCATTTGGTCAAAAACCTTCATATGGTCCCTCAAAAAGATGGGTGCCCCTGGCTAGGAGGCGCGCTTTTCCTTCTAGTGTTAGTCATTTTTTCATCTCCCTCATTTCTCGTTCAATCCCCTATATCAAGTGCTAGACAAATCTTTTAGGCTGGATGGCTAGCTCATCGCGAAGCTAGCAGTATTTTGAAGAAGTCTCCTTGGAAGTGACAAACCTCAAAAATGAAATTTGGGCCTCTAAAATCTAGGGTGCCCTAGCCTCTAGGGGCTCTTTTGCTCCAAAGTTACAAAAATTTGATGATTTTCATCCCAGTGAAAATTCCCCTCTGAGACGAAGCATCATTTTGCACCTATCTCACCATAGATCCTTCATTTGAGTGTTTTAAGCTTAGATTTCAACACCCGATATTTGGCCATCTGCCATTAATGACCTTGGAGGTCCCAACTTTCCACTTGAAAAAATGAAAACTACCCACCAAACTTAAACTAACTTTTGACTGAATCTAACTTCACCATTATGATCGTGAAGTGAAATAAACCAAACAAAACAATTTTCAGTCAATTCTGACAAGTTTTAATTTTTAGGGTTTTTTGACCTAAAAATAGGGGTCTAAAAACCCTAATTTTCATTTTTTTCAAATTTTTCCAGTATCTTCCTAACGTCAAACTGACTCAAAGCCCATACTTGAATTGCCCAAAAACTGACTTTTGACATCATTTTAACAAGGTTTAGACCATTTTAAGCAAAATGCCTTAATGAAGCAAAAAAATTGGTTTTAGGTACAACAAGACTCTAAGGCATTCTTGCAGTCTTTCTCTTTCAGCGGGCTAGTGTTGAGGAAAAATCCCTCACCTTTACCAAACACTTTTTCCAAACCCCCCTTAAGGAAACATTTTTCCCTTATAGGGTGGTGATCTGATAGGGAGTAAGGAGTTACCTCAACCTTGCATCCTTCCTTCACTAGGATCATCAAGAAGAAGGATTTTCTCATGTAAAATCTATCAAGTCTGCAGTATATGGAACCCCCCCTTCTATGCATTGCACCATGTATACCAGATATCATCACAATCCCTCTTTTTCCCCTCAATAGGATCTTCAATTTTCAATTTAGATTTCATTCTTAGCCAGTAGAACCTCTAGTCATTACCTTTTCAATCCTAGTCAGAGCCACCCCACTTGTCTTCTCTTCTTTCCACAAAATTAAAGTCCCCCGCAATGATCCAAGGGATTTCTTGCATACTATACAACCAGTTCAACAGGTGGATTTTTTCCTTGTAATCATTGGGGACATACACAGAGCATATGCCAAAGAAAGTTTCTTTATATTTAATGAAGACCCACACTACCCGGTTAAAAGTGGAGGCCCCATATTCTGTTACAATTTGTGCCCATTCATATTCCAGGAGGATAGCAGCCCTACCTTTTCCCCTTTCATGTTTGGTGAAAAACTGGGAGGCCTCTTTCCATATCACTTTCAAATTGGTTTCCAAGGTAAAGCCAATGGCTTTAACTTCTTGGAGGAGAACAAAATATGTTTTTCTTTCCTTTGTGCTAAGAATCTCCTCACAACATGTTTCCTATTTGAGCATTCTAATCCCCTCACATTCTAAGAAATACAGTTGAGGTTCATTAGGCTTGGTCTTTAGGGGGGGGGGGGTGCTCCTTATCGCTCTTGAAATTATCAAAGCATTTAGGGAGTCTATTTTTTGTTTCAATCCTCTTGGCAGTGGGTACTAGAATTATCCCACTATTCTTTTTCCTCTTTTATTTTGTCAATTGATTGATGTATTTTCCCATAGTATGTTTGTTGCTACCTAGAACCTTCTTCTTTCTATATTTTCAGGTTTTCTTTAATATTACCTCCATGGGGACCTCCTCCCCTTCAGTGGTATCCTTAGTAGAGAAATCACCTATGTCATATGCAAATTCCATGTCGAACTGAGAGGCCAAGCCATCAAAGTTTTTCACTCCATCAAAAATGCTAAGAGGGGCCACCTCTTGCTAGGGAACCTCCATTTCACCTACTCTCTCATTACCATTCATCAAGTATATAGTGTTGAGAGGAGTAGATGTTATTGGCCCCCCTTCATTCCCCCCAAGTTGTATCACACCCATTTCCCCATCAAGGTTTTGGGGGCAAGGTTTATGCCCTACAAATTCATTTACCATTCTTTTAACATGTGATAAGGCATCCATTTTGTTTATTAGAGTGCCAATAGTAGCTTGATTAGCACCAAATTGGTTTAAATTATTTCCTTCTTTAAAGCATTTTGAATTGAAAGTATACAATTATTTTACTGGTTTCTCTTTATTCTCCTTTGGTCTATTAGATTGTTTAATTTTTAGTAAAGCCAACTATTGAGCATTCATTTTACCATTAATTGTGACTTCTTTTTCCTCATTAGGTCTAGGTGAAAAATTGTCCCTTGGCAATTTGATATTGGTTTCTTTCCTCCTTCCCTCCACATCTAAGCTTTCACCCGGGTGGGAGTTATTAATTTCTTGCATTAGGGTTTCCAGATGATTGGAAATTCGAGTTGTTTCACTATTTCCTTGATCTTGCATTATTGTCTCTATTCTCAACTGCACATGAGCTTTGCAGTTTATCCCATCATTCGAACTAGGGCTTGAGGGGGGGGATTTCCTTTTAATTCTTCTGGAGTAAGACTACAATCAATTGTCTCCTCTGCATTATTTTCCTTTTCTTCTGCCACCACAACACTTGTCAGGGGTGGTGCATTATTTGTATCTCTTCCACTAAGAGCAGAGCTGTTATTATTTTTATTTCTAATTAGAGGATAATTCCTTCTAATATGTCCCTCTTGTTGACATAGATAGTAGGTATTGATCCCACACAGGGTTTCCAAATCACAAACAAATGTTTCATTTTTCAATTTTATTTCTAATTTTTCAGGGGGGTCAACCCCTGGGAACAATGATACTAGCGCCCTCACATTTGAGTGTAGAAGCAAAGCTTTGGTATCTAGTTTCAGGGTGTTTCCATACGGTTCCACTAAAAGAAAAACAAATTTCCACAGTCAAGGAGGGACATGTTTTATTACCAGCGATCTTGGGATGGATAATGCTAAAATTTATTCCTCAAGTGCCTCAAGAAGCCATGCTAGGGCATAGAAGATTATTTTCCCAACATGCCAATTTTTTTTCCTAATTACTTTTTCTTGAGATTTATGGCTATTAAAAAAAAATTACATACAATCCTTTTTGCACCATTCAACAGTAGTAAAATTGAAACCCTAATTTATTTTCCCACACATTGTGAAACCTTTCATCCATGTATTTTCTTGTTGAAACCCTAGCAGTATCAACGACAACAAAGAAAATTATAAATTTTGAAAGCCTAACATCTTCATTAGAAATTGTATCACCAAGCACCTCATTTGGAATCAAGACTGTTTTCTTGGGGATTCAAGGGGTGGTTACCTTGTTCCTCCCATCCATCGGCCTCGACATCCTCAATGCCTTCCACAACAAATTTAGCACCTTGCAACAAGCGGTTCCTTTCACCAATGACGATATCTCTAAAGGATTTAGGAGGCACAATGCCTTCTTCAGCTTTACCAAACCCATTTAAAGCAATATATGGGGGATTTGTATCCCCCTCCATAATTAAAATACCACACCCAGGTTACCACACATGCAGCAACAAATGCAAAAAAATAAGAGAGAGAAACTATTCACACCCATGGAAAGCAAAGAAAGAAAAAATTAAAGACAAGTAGAGGACTCAAAGGTTCAACTCCGAAAGTAAGATCTATGTTGTGCTCTCCAACAAACTCTGCCCAAAATAACATACATCCACAAATGATATGATCTGCCTAACAAAATGGCTGACATGGCAAGCGGGTAGGTGATTTTAGATTTATGAGAACAATTTTGAGGAAATCCTTGCCAACTTGACACGTGTCTCAATTTGGGCCCAAAAGGAAAATGATATATAGAAAAGTCGTGCAACCACCAAATGGTGTATTGGGTGTTTTATGTGAGAGTAATCTTTTTACTTCAAGTGTGGTGCCAGCATAAAGCATAAAGGAAATAAAGGCCGAAAACCAAAATGTTTGAAGGAAAAATTTACTCCACAATTTTGGCAACTCATAGGGGGCCTTCGCTTGCAGAAGCATGAACCTAGCTCTCAGATAATCCTTGTTTGGGAAGGTAGCATGCTAGGTTTCCCACTCTCCATCGGTGGGTGGGACAAGGGTGTGCAATGCCTCATAGGCCTAATCAAGATCGAGGACCTCTTTGAAAGAAACTCCTTCCCACCTTGATGAAACAACTCCAATGTGATAGTACAATCAAGAAAGGGGAAGGCTTTCCTTCTCAATATCCTCGACTGTGGATGATGAACTTAAACTCTGAAGTGTTGTGGAGTCTTGAATCTTAAGCATGATCGATTATGTGATATGTTCATTGTCAACACTCTTTACTTCAATGAGAAAAGGGTGGTTAATCCTGATTGGAGTAGAACTTTAAACTCTTCTTTTATCTCCCCAACCTTTTTATTCAACACCATCTGACATGTTCTACTTCTAACTGCGACCTGGTTGCAAATGTTGAATTCATTTTCCCTTCTTGTAGATGCTCTTTGGTCTGGAATCCTGGCATCTTTTAAATTTTCCTCTATTGCTTTATATAGTTTCAAGATTAGGAATCTCGATTCCTCAGCACGGGGCAAGATCGTGTGCAAAATTTGGTTACCTATTGGGCTGAATTTTGCATTTAATTCCTGCGCATCCATTGGAAACTACAAAACTAGTTTCAAGGCTACAACTGCAACAATGATTCTTTCCCAATGAGTAGGTATTAATTTTTTAAGTACCAAGAGGAGCCCAGCTCCTCATGCTATAGCCAATTCTTGTTGGAATTGGGATTCTCTTATTCGTATGCCTTCCTCTAATCAATTCATCTCTTGGAGAGCGTTTGTATTTTGGGAGAACAACTTTTCCATCTCCTCATTGCGAACATGTAGAGCAGAGTCAATGTCTTGCTTTTCTTATTTCTCCTTTTTTGTTTCAGTCTGGGCCCTCTACAAAATGAAAGGATAAATGATTGCTTGGTGTTATCTCAAACCATGGAGAGTATCACATGATGGAGATAGCATGATAAGAAATGATGAAATCAGTCAAAAAGGTGTTTCAAAATAGCACATAATCAAATATTACAAATGAAGATGTATGCTACTGTGTTTTGTTTACAATCCAAACTTGAGAGATACAGAGTTTCATGACTATAAAGACAAAAATAAATATATATAGATATAGATATATGTGTATATATATATATATATATATATATATATATTTATTTGTATTTATATGTATACATATATATGTGTATATAATAGATATATATATCTTTATGTGAATATCTATAAGTACAATGAAAATGTAGGTTGTTAAGTAAAGAATAAAATTTACAAAGCTCATCCTATATATGTATGTTTACGTATTATATGTGCAATAGAAAGTAGACAAATACTAACATAGTTTACATAAAATGTATGGTAGTGTGTTTTTATGGAGAGTAATTTAAATAGAGGTAAGACTAGCATATATATATTTAATAATATATATAAAATACGCCGAGAGATATCCTTCTGGAGGTGCCTATTGCACTTTTATGTGAGAAATTAATTTAAAAAATAGGCGCCTCCAGAAGGATATCTCTCGGCATATTTTATATATATTATTAAATATATATATATTTAGGTGCCTGCACTTTTATGTGAGAAATTAATTTTAAAAATAGGCGCCTCTAGAAGGATATCTCTCGGCATATTTTATATATATTATTAAATATATATATGCTAGTAGCAGTCGATGCAACATGTAATATCCTAAATAAATTATTTTTATATTTATATATTTTATATTAAATTATTATAATAATTAATATATTATAATATGATAGAATAATATTTGTAATTCAATTTTAAAAATAATATATATAATTTAATTTTCTAAATGTTAAGTTAAAATATTATAAATATATTTTTAGTATATTTATAATAATATAATAAAAAAAAATTATGTCATCAATATTTAGTTAGGATTAGGGTTAGGGTTAAGGTTGAGAGATACAGTTAAGGTTAGGGTGAGGTCTAGAGATATAGTTAGGGTTAGGGTTAGAATTAATATATAGTTAGGATTGGGGTTAGGGTTAATATTAGGATGAGAGACAGTGTTTGTATCAAAATTAGGACATGGGTTATCATAAAGATTAGCTTAGGATTAGGTTTCAGGTTAGCACAAGGATTAGGGTTACAATTGGGTTTAGGGTTAAATTTAGGGTTAATAGATATACTTAGCGTTGGGGTAATAATTTGGGTTAAGGTTATCGGGATTAGGGTTATAGTTATGTTTTGGATCAAGTTTAGGTTTAGGATTATGGTTAGGTTGGGGTTCAAAGATATAGTTAGGATTAGGATTTAGGTTAGAATTAGGGCTAGAGATATAGTTAGGGTTAGGGTTAAGAGATATAGTTAGGGTTAGAAATATGGTTAACATTATGATGAGGGTCAGGGTTCGCGTCAAAATTAGGGTTACAGTTAGAATTAGGATTAGGGGAAATTTTAGGTTTCAAGTTTAGGGTTAATAGATATAGTTAGGGTTGGGGTAATAATTGGGGTTAAGGTTATCAGGATTAGGGTTATATTTATGTTCTCAATCAAGCTTAGGGTTAGGATTATGGTTAGGTTGGGGTTAAGAGATATAGTTAGGTTTAGGGGTTAGCTTAGGATTAGGGCTAGAGATATAGTTAAGCTTATGGTTAGGGTTAAGAGATATAGTTAGGGTTAGAAACATGGTTAACATTAGGATGAGGGTTAGGGTTTGCATCAAAATTATGGTTAGGGTTAGCATGAAGAATAGTTTAAGTATAGCATTAGGATTAGGGTTACATTTAGGTTTAGGGTCAAGTTTAGTGTTAAGAGATATAGTTAGGGTTAGGGTAATATTTGGGGTTAAGGTTATCAAGATTAGGGTTAGGGTTAGGGTTAAGAGACATGATTAGGGTTAGGGTTAAGGTTAAGGCTAGATATATAGTTAGGATTAGGGTTAGGGTTGAGATTTAGTTAAGATTAGGGTTACAGTTAGCATTAAGATGAATTGTAAAGTTAGCATCAAAATTAGGGTAAGGGATAGTATCAATATTTGCTCAAGATTAGGGTTACAGTTAGGTTTAAGGTCAAGGTTAGGGTTATGAATAAGGTTAGGGTTAGGGGTTGCATAATTGTTATGGTAACACTTAGGGTTAGGTTTTGACTTAGAAATATCATTAGGTTTAGGGTCATTGTATAGTTAGGTTTTGGATTAGAGATTTAGTTAAGAACCCTAATTGAACCCTAACCTTAATTATACCATAACCCTAGAATTTAACCCTATCCTAATGCAAACCATAATATAACTATAATCCTAATTAAATATAAACCTTAATTGAAACCCTAATTGAATCCTAACCCTAATTTTGACCCTAAGTTTTTCTTAAAAACCATAAGCCTAATTTAACCCTAACCCTAATCCCAACCTTTTCCCTAATGCTAACCCCAAGAGTTATCTTAGAACCCTAATTTAACCTTAACCCTAATTAATTTTGAATCCTCACCTTAAACCTAACCCTAATTGAATTATAACCCAAACAATTATCTTAATTCTACCCTAACCCTAACTATAACCTTGATGATAATTCTAACTCTATTGATAATTATAATTTTTTCTAACCCTAATTTTAATGGCTACCCTAATTTTAATTGTAAAACTAATTGAACCCTAACCCTAACCCTTATTAAAACCTAACCCTACTTGAACCCTTATCCTAGCCTAAAATTAATCCTAGCCCTATCCCTAATTGTTCCTAAAATTAATTAAACCCTAATCCTAATTGAATATAAACCCTAATTTAAATGCTAATTAAATTCTACCTGAATATTTACCCTTATCATAATTGTAACCCTAACCCTAATCCTAGTTGTATTCTAACCCTAACTCTTACCTTGATCCCAATCTTTATTGTACAACCCTAACCCTAATTTTAAACATCAATTGAATCCTAACCTAACCATAGTTGAATCTTAACCGTAATAAAACCCTAACCCTAATTTTAACTTGTAGCTCCTAATCCAAACCTTAATTGAACCATAATCCTAATCCTAATTAATCCCTAATCAAGAATCCTAACTATAATTGAACCATTTTCAAAGGTAACCATACTTTAACCCTAATCCTAATTGTGTGTACCCCAACACTAACTCTATCCCTAATTGAACCCTAACCGTAACTATTAAACCTTGATCCTAATTAAATGGTAATCATAATCATTTAATCAAATTTTAAATAATAATAAATACATAAAAATAATATTATATAATTTATTTTTAAATTATACAATAAAGTTATGTGTAAATGTAATTGTTAGTTGCATTATTTTTTTTAAGGATATATATGCTAGTTTTAAATATATTAATTTAAAAACTTATTTTTCATGTATAATAATAAATTGTATTTAATTTTGTAATTTCAAATTGATTTTATATTTGCACTTATTATGAAAATGCATTATATTGGATTGTATATTGATGTTTCTATATTTTTTTGGATAAAATCTTTAGTAAATCTTTAAATTTATAATATTTAATTTTCTAATTTTTTAATTTTAAATACATTAATTTAGAAATTTTAAAAAGAACAATTATTTTTCATTACTTTATAATTTTATTTCTATTCTATTATTAGAAAAGCATTTTACAATAACATCAAACAATATTTTTCTTTTTTAAATATTTTCATATTTTTTAATTTTAAGTATATTAATTTAGAAAAAAAAAATTATATGCAATAGTAAATTTAGGAAAGTTCTTCATACTTAATTGTCTAAATTTTAGACACTTTATTTATGTGTAATAATTTTACATAATTTTTTTAATAATTATTATTAGTTTGATTAGAAAATATTACTTACATAAATTTACATAAAAGGTCTCAAGAGATATCCTTGTTTTAAAAAGATATTGAATATTTTCTAATTTTAAATCTATTAATTTAGAAACTTACTTCCATAAATTTAAATAAAATTTATACTCTTTTTTTATACTTGATTTTCTAAATTTTAGAAACTCTAATTATTTTACTTATATATAAAATACTCCAACTCTATTTAATTTTGAGGAAATTATTAGAATTCAAAATAGGTTGCCAAATATAAATAAGTGGAGATTTTTAAAAAAACACTTTATGTTATGTTATGGTTTATGCATGTAATATTTTGGAAATTGGAAAAAGATGAGTTGTCATTTTAAATAATAGGTGGAGATTTAAAAAGAAATACTTTATGTTATGTTATGGTTTATGCATGTAATATTTTGGAAATTGGAAAAAGATGAGTTGTCATTTTAAATAATAGGTGGAGATTTTTAAAAAAATACTTTATGTCATGTTATGGTTTATGCATGCAATATTTTGGAAATTGAAAAAGATGAGTTGTCATTTTAAATACTTGGCTCTTGTTGACAGCAACATTTGATTCAAGGTAATTCTATATTCTAATTTTTTATTTTTAAAATTGATAAATCTATAGAATTTATTTTCATTTTTTTAGTACTACTTTTTAATGTTAATTACACTTTATTATTCGTTGATTTTATATAGGTAAGGTTTTTTCAAAAATACTTTACCTTTACTCTGATTAAAAAATACTGATAAGTGATACAACTCCTCACCAAACACTAACAACTATCTATGTTAGAAATAAATATGTAATTAAGTAATAGTTAGGCATGAAACGTAGGGTTGCATGTAAGGTATGATTTTTGAAGCTTTAGATGACTTACACTTAGAGCAAACATAATGCAAGTAAAGGAAACATCAACACTTGTTATAAAAATTAATGGTTTGATTTTGTTCTGATTTTGAGGCTTGAATAAAGATTTTCACATATACATGTATATAATATTATAAATGAATAATCGCCTTAAATTTTCAATAAACAGAAAAACATAATTAAATTTTAATGTAATTTTTCTAATTTTAGAAATGAGTGTGTTCAAATATTATTTTTACTCATAATTCACCCAAGACAAGTAACTGGCCTACTGTTCCATACCCCATTGACTGTTATTGGTGCCTGTCATTTAACGCAATTTAATTTCAGGCAGAAACTCCAGAATTTTCTTTTATTTTTAAAAGTTGGAATTTAATAATTATTATCAGCCAGCAAATTTATAGCTTCTATTAGATGAAAATCTAAACGAACAACAACTAATCAGCAAAATCTAAAAGAAGGCTAACTAATATGGAAAAGCTGCAAAGTATGAGACCACCAGTCAATATAGGTTTTGAAGGACTGAACAATGGGAAAAACAAAAAATAAAATACCAATGATCTGGTAGGTAGGCATGCAAAAATTGGAAGCATGGGTAATGCATGCAAATTATTTAACACAATGCATGCGAATTATTTAATACAATGCATTCAAAGATAACAAGGCCATTGTTGTATGTTCCTCTTTTGGCGTCGCTTGATGTTAATAGGCATGGGGAAAATTATCGCCACCTTATGTTAAAACTTATAGCTCATTTCATGCTCAGGCATCGGCTTGAGCTCATGACCTGTTGTACGCCATGTCCTAGTTGTTAAGACGGGAAAGAGCTCGACCTGCCAAACACAAAATTTGGAACTACAGTCAGATTTACAAGAAAGTTTCCATTACTGGAAGGAAAAAATCAGGAAGCCGTCTTCAAATTTGTTAATGAGAACATTCCAGTCTGAAGTCATCTTCACAATAATAATATTTCAAATGAGGAATTTAAAATATTTTTAATCATTCTGGTGCATTTTTTATTTGACAAATAAAATGTGATTCAGAGACGTCGCACCTCTTTCACTTCCTCCTCGTTTATACGTGTCCCAAAAAACACAATTTTAATCCAAAATCACAAAATAACTTGCAAAATCTTAGATTTAACAGGGCTCAGATTAAATACCAATACCAATGCACTGTGCAAAATCAACTCTGGAAAGCAGCCCATTTTCAGCGAGTTTGTAAAATCGATTCTCCACAACACTCCACTATTTCTGCACAGCTTTCACATTAGCATTGCTGATGAAGCGAAGACCCTTGAGAGCCTTTTTAGCGCCAGACAAATTCCTATCGAGCTCTGCCTTTTTCCTCCTCTGCATCTGGGCCGGAATCACCAGCCTCATCTACAGATGAATGCCTAACTTCCAAAGTTTAGAAGACTGATAATGAATAAATTATCTCGTCTTAAATCACAGGAAGATAAGCTTGCCAAATCATCACTAACAAAATAAGAAAGAATGTGTCCTGATATCTTTGAAAACATAGCGTAAAAATTGTGCTCAAAACTATACTACTAATATATTATTAACCCTTACTATTCTTACGTTGCATAAACCGTAAGCGCCTGCCAAACCCAAATAAACAGAACCAATGCCTTCATTAAACAGATAACAACAGAATTGTTTTAGAAAGAGATAAAACTCATGACTGATTTACCTCAAGAATTTGCACAGATAAACGCCAATGCCAAATGATCCAGCCTCTTTCACTCTCTGAAGCACTTAATGATATACCAACGATGCGGTGTCTCAATGACTTTCTTCAGAGTTTGCTCACCTATTTCCTATTTGCAGTGGACAGACAACTTTCGGGTCTAGTTGCAGATGTAACGCCCACTCTTCCACAGTACCAGCCCTCCATTCGAAATGCTCTCATTCTCCGCACTACCGAGACCACTCTGCAACTGCAAGTCCAATCTAATTCCATCTGTTTGAGAGGTGAAATATATAACTTTACTTCCCTTAGAAGCGTTACACTCTGGCAGCGACGATTTTTGAAACGGTTCCCATGCAAATAAATTCATTTTCTTGTGACCACTACACTGCCAACACCGCTGATTTGAAACGGCTAGCAGCAGCGAGGATTTGAAACGGCCAGCAGCCGCCTCCTCTTTTTGGCATCCACTCCACTATTTTGCAGGCACATTCATTTTCTTCGCAGAAGTATGCGTTACACTATCAACACCACCACTGCCAGCACAACACACAGGCATGTACCCGTCAATTTTTTTTAAAAAGTCAAAAATGTTAACAAAGATTTGGCTTCTACTGTAGATCGCCTCTTGGCGAAACAAATATAAAAAATGAATATGTATGTTGTTGTGTTCAGTTGGCAATCCAAACTTCAGAGATACATACACAATGGATAGAAACGTAAGATCAAAAGTTGGGGTTTACAACCAAAAGTAACAATAATCTAAGACATGTGGATCAGAGAATCTAACTGTGTGGTAAACTATCTTGCTAATTAGGGTGTGGATCAGACAGAGGACACTATCTCAGAAAAATGTATCACTCAATAGAATGGCCTTTACAAAATCTTGAAACCCGATATGGAAAGTTCCAAGGGGTAAATAGAAATGTAAGTGTTTTTTTGTGTTCAATTTTCAATCCAAACTTCAGAGATACATACACAGTTGCATGACTGTATAGTTATATATGTATGTATGTGTATCTATGTATATATTTATATGTATGTATATATATATATATATGTATTTATATGTATGTATGTATATGTATGTATATGTATGTATATATATTTATGTGTATATATGTTTTTATATGTACATAATATATATATGTACACATATATATGTATATATTAATATACATATATACACATACACACATATATTAATATATATATACAAACACACACACATATATGTATATGTCTTGCATATATAATGAAAATAAAAACACACATATAATGAAAATGCAAGCTAATGTGTACACTTTTATGAATATAAAGAAGGATTCTATGAGTTAACTGAGATATATATAAAGGAGACTTCTATGAATTAGCCGAGAAATATATACCCAGTTTGATCCAAGAGGATCCAAAAGACCTTAAAAAATTCACAGTCTCAAATTGAAGAGCTTGTTAAAAAGAGACCGTATGCGAGAGATATGCTCAGTCAAATTTGGTCAACACATGGTCAAAGCTTGTCAAACAGAAAAATTGATGATCATGGAACATTTCTCTACCAGTTACATCATTAGAGCTCGATGAGAGCTTTCTGACACATTTTGAACGAACCAAATCCGAGTCCGTATGTGAAAGTTATGACCGGTTAAAGTTTTGGTCAAACTTAGTCAAAATGATGACATGGCATCACCAAAGCTCGACACTTGGCAGGACAGTGGCATATGACGTGGCAGGAGTAGTGAGTTGGCATAAATATGGATTAAACCATAATTATTAAAGGAAAAAAAATGTATGGTTTAAAAAAATAAAATAAGGAGGATTTAGTGGGACTTGATCCCTTAACCCATGCCTTAAAATCCTCTTGCCATACCATTTTTCATGATAAAAGGAAAATCTCTCCATATACATAAATATTTAAATAATATTTAATTCCCCTAAATATAATGTCAACCTTAAAATATTAACTGTACCCCTAAAAATGAATAATGCTAAAAAAACAAATAAACCAAATGTAAGTTGGAAAGGCCCGGGAACATGGATTTATTTTGTTGAAGAGGGTTATTGTTTTATTTGTTCATGGGGAGTTATTTATTAAATATGGAGGTTACACCCTATATAGCATGTTTTTATGTATAAAAGGGGGTGTAGGTTCTTAATTTTTCAACCAAGTGATGTGAAAACTTTAGAGGGATTTTTGGAGGTGATTTCTCGACAAGAAATTATCTTGAAGAGAATTAATCATATAGAAGGATTATTCAAGCACAAAGACATTGTTTTTGTAATATTTTTCTATGTAATTGGGTTAAGAGGCAATTGAAGATGAACCTGAGAAAGGAAGAGTACGCCAATTTCTTCAGGTGTAAAAGTAGAGACCGTGAGAGATTTTATCGTAGGACTAAAGCTTGGGTGATGTACAGAAGTCGTAATTTTTTGGCATCATTAATAAAGTGGTTCCTCGTTGATAAGCGGACCCAGAGACATAGCTCAAATTGAGAAAACTCCATTATCAAGCTCGTGATCTCTTTTCTTCTCTTCTATCTTATAATTCTCTTCAATATTTGTTTCTTGAGTTTCTAATTATGATATTTAAGTACAATTTTTTTTTTTTTATTAATTTTGGATGAGAACAAGTGAATGCTAATTTTCATAATTTCAACGGTTAAAATACATGATCACGCAATTTTGTTGGATCAGGAAAAATATGTGAATAGGAGTTAAGTGCATATTATTTGTAGACTTCTAACATTAGATCAAATTGGTATCAGAGCTTCTTAATAGGAAATTGCAAAAGTGAATGTTAACCAAGTTGAAATTGAAGCAAGGAGAAGGTGCACTTATAGAGTTCAATCCTGAGATCGGAAAATGAAGGTCTTTTCCATGATTAGAAATGGAAGTTGAACAAAGTCCTATGGAGCTTGATGAGAAAACTTTCCAAAAAGCATTTCTTGAAATGAAGGCTATGGTGGAAGTTCTTTTCCAAGAGAGACAAGAGCAACAAAAGAAAAAGGATCTCAAGAATAGAAAGAAGAATGAAGATGAATCCACTTCAAAAGATGATAAAGGTAAAGGAGTAGGAGGTGGTAGTGACCCTCCTGAACCTCTGTCCCCATCTTCTTCTTCTTCCTCTTCATCTTCTTTTTCTACTTCTTCCCCCAAGAAGAAAAAACTTGTGCAGTATGGATCTAATACACCTTTGTTGAAACTTGATGTTAAATTTGATTTGCCAATCTATAATGGAGAATTGGATGCAGAGAAACTCGACAATTGGATCAAACAAGTTGAAGTTTATTGCAGGGTACAAAATTTCACTAATGATGCTTCAAAGATCCAGTTAGCCACTCTTCGCCTGGGAGGCATAGCTCTAATCTAGTAGGAGAGTAAGACTCAGGAAGATATTAGTCGATATGGTAAAATCATTTCTTCTTGGTTTGACTTTACAGTTGCACTTAAAAAAAAAATTACCCATTAGGACACATGCAAAAAGCAATGATGAATTGGCAATCATTAAGGCAAGAGAAAGGACAAAGTGTGCAAGAATATACATAGGATTTTAGGAAGAGGGCTTTAATTTTGGGCATGCCATTGTACACACAAGAAACTTTGTTAAAGTACATAGGTGGATTACGTGAAAGTTTGAAACATACCATACTTATGTTTAATTCAACTAACATTGATGAAGTTAGTGTGCAAGCTTTCCATTTGGAAACAAGCTCGAGGAATAGCCATGACAGCCTCTTCATGGAATCTAGTAAGCACAAAGAGAGTAAGAAAGGGAAGGACAAAATGCAACGGACAACTTTTGTAAAGAAAGAAGAGGAAAAGCCTTATTGCTCACACTACAAAAAGGAAGGGAATGAAGATGCAAAGTGTTGGAAATTGCATCCTGATTAGAAGCCAAAATGATTCAAGAATCAAAAGGGTAAGCAAAAGACCACAGCTATCGTGCAAGACATTGGTTCAAAATCTGGTGACGAATCAAAGATAGCAATTATGGGTATTAAAGGTAATGTTCTTGTT
Source organism: Sequoia sempervirens (assembly GCA_007258455.2). Classification (NCBI taxonomy): domain Eukaryota; kingdom Viridiplantae; phylum Streptophyta; class Pinopsida; order Cupressales; family Cupressaceae; genus Sequoia; species Sequoia sempervirens. The sequence continues at coordinate 19,274 of VDFB02191344.1, forward strand.
GCTAGTACTAGTTCCTATGCTTCTTCTATGGAGTGTAATGAAGTCCCTATTGAAAGGAAAAGGAATGAGTTGTTTCACATAAGGACTATTGCAAAACATAGTAAAATTGATACACTCATAGATAGTGGATCACAAGTAAATTTAATCTTTGAACAAGTTGTTAGGCAACTGGGATTAAAGACAACACCTCATCCTAAGCCATATCCATTGGGTTGTGTGAATGATAATGCTCAGTTACAAGTGTCAAGGCAATGTAAACTCCGATTTGCAATCACATCCAAGTTTGTAGATGAGGTCGAGTTAGATGTAATTCCGCTTGACATCTGTGGGATGTTTTTGGGAAGTCCTTATTTGTATGATAGGAAGGCCATTTTCTATAGGGAACATAATAGGTATCATTTGTTTAAGGATGGAATTGAATACATGGTGAAAGTTCATCGCATGCAGAATGATAGATCTGTTGTAAAAATAGGGCATATGAAGATGATTGTGAATGCATGCAATACATTAACCCTTATGTCTATAATAGCTAGTGATACTAAGCATGGTGATTCTAATCATGATAAGGTGTCACAGATAGCACAGTGTGAGGATCAGTTGTAAGCAGAGTCAAGCCTTCAGCCAAAGGTAGTAAAAGAGGGTTTGAATGTTTCATTTTCTAATGATGTTCCTATTCAAGAGATCCAAAATGTTGATACTTTTTCTTCTGCATCATTTTATTCAGTCTTGTTGTTTGTTATTCTGCTAGTTAGCTCTATGTGGATGGTGGATAAGACAATGAATATTGGTGAATATACAATTGATTGTATCAATAATGCTATCTCATTTTTCATCTTGTTTGTGATGAGTCAGATGTTCAGAATTCCAGTAGGGTGGACAGATGATACTGGGCAAGTGAGGCAACAATGCCCTCACTTAAATGTTGTATAAAATCAAACTTTTGGTGGTCCAAAATCTTTTGAATTGGGAGGAATTATCCAAGAGGATCTAGAAGACCTTAAAAAATTCAGAGTCTTAGATTGAAGAGCTCATCAACACGGTCCCAACGCAACTTGAATCACGTCAAAGGGAGACCGTATGCGAGAGATATGCTCGGTCAAATTTGGTCAACACGTGGTCAAAGCTGGTCAAATGGAAAATTTGATGATCATGGAACATTTCTCTACCAATTTCATCATGTAGAGCTCGATGAGAGCTTTCTGACACATTTTGAATGGACCAAATCCGAGTCCGCATGTGAAAGTTATGACCAGTTAAAGTTTTGGTCAAACTTAGTCAAAATGGTGACGTGGCATCACCAAAGCTCGACATTTGGCAGGAGTAGTGAGTTGGCATAAATATGGATTAAACCATAATTATTAAAGGAAAAAAAATGTATGGTTTAAAAAAATAAAATAAGGAGGATTTAGTGGGATTTGATCCCTTAACCCATGCCTTAAAATCCTCTTACCATACCATTTTTCATGATAAAAGGAAATCCCTCCGTATACATAAAATCTTTAAATAAGATTTAATTCCCCTAAATATAATGTCAACCTTAAAATATAAACTATTCCCCTAAAAATGAATAATGCTAAAAAAACAAATAAACCAAATGTAAGTTGTAAAGCCTCGGGAACATAAAAATAGAAGGCTAAGACAAAATTGAAGGTTATTTTTGTTAAAGGGAGATTATAAACGAATTGTAAAAGAGGGAATTTTGTTAAAAGGGAGTTATTTTGTTTAAGAGGGTTATTGTTTTATTTGTTCATGGGGAGTTATTTATTAAATATGGAGGTTACACCCCATATAGCATATTTTTATGTATAAAAAGGGGGTGTAGGTTCTTAATTTTTCAACCAAGTGATGTGAAAAATTTAGAGGGATTTTTGGAGGTGATTTCTCAACAAGAAATTCTCTTGAAGAGAATTAGTCATATAGAAGGATTATTCAAGCACGAAGACATATTGTTTTTGTAATAATTTTCTATGTAATTGGGTTAAGAGGTAATTGAAGCCGAACCTGAGAAAGGAAGAGTACGCCAGTGTCTTCAGGTGTAAAAGTAGAGACTGTGAGAAATTTTATTGTAGGATAAAGCTTGGGTGATGTATAGAAGCCATAATTTCTTGGCACCATTAATAAAGCGGTTCCTCGTTTAGAAGTGGACCTAGAGACATAGCTCAAATTGAGCGAACTCCGTTATCAAGCTCGTGATCTCTCTTTTTCTCTTATGTCTATAATTCTATCCAGTATTTGTTTCTTTAGTTTCTAATTATGATATTTAAGTAATTAGTTTATGTTTTATTAATTTTGGATAAGAACAAGTGAATGCTAATTTCTGTAATTTCAACAGTTAAAATACATGATCACGCAATTTTGTTGGATCGGGAAAAATTTGTGATTAGGAGTTAAGTGCATATTATTTGTAGACTTCTAACATCAAATCACGGTTTCATGAATATAAAGGAGGCTTCTAAGAATTGACTGAAAAGAGTAAATAAACACAGTTTCCAAAATTTGTAAATGGGGTTTCTAAGGAATAATCTGTGAGAAAAAAAGACCCTTGTTTATTTATAACATTTAAATAGACACTTCATGAATATAATTGTTAAATGCACACTTCATGAAAATAACTTTCAAATAATGTACCAACCTAAAAATGTGTGGATATTTGAGGAATGTGCAGAGGATGTATGTCAATGATCTATAGTATGTAGAGGATATTAACAGATGAGAATAGATTGACATTGGTTGCTTTCCCTCTTATAAAATAACTCAAATCTAACAATTGAATGCATTGAATTTGGTTGTTGTGTTTCAAAATTTAACTTGTTTGGGGATGATCTGATCATTTGAATTTCTAGTTGTCATTTACATATGTTTTTTATGGTGAAATGACTTAATTTTGCATTATATTTAGATTTGATGTTTATTAGGGGAGCCTTACACCATTAATTATTTGTGTAGGTACCTACAATAGATGGATTTAATACATGTACATGTGAGAGAAAGTGTTGGAGATTGTGCATTTGGTAGCCCATAAAGTTGATAGGAGGTTCTCATAATGGTAAATTAAGCACCAATAGCTATGCATAAGTATTTGTAAATATAATATATAATGAGTCTAGCACCCTTTGCAAGTGGGTGTATTTGTAGACATAAAATATTCTTATAAATTGTAAATGTGGGTATTTGGGAGCAGCTTGTCTTATATTGTAAATTCAATTGTATGTGTAGTTGACTACATACATTGGTCAACAACACATTCACATGTGAACATGTATTGGTGCTTTTGCAATGTGTTATTAGATTTTTTAAATATTTTTAGTGGCTCAAATGCAAAAAAATTGGGGGGTAAAGTGAGCAAGGAGTGAATGGTTATTAAAACAAGGGCGGTAACTAGGCCCCTTCCCCTACCTTTTTTAAATGGAGAAATGGTTTGTGAGGTAATATGGGTAAAACAAATGGATATCACGAGTCCATATTTATGACTCAATAAGAACATTTAGACTACATCAAAATATGTTAGAATTAATATTAAGTTCATATTGTTTTTGTTTTTATTTGTAATCTTGAGTTGTAGGTTGTTTAAATTTTGATTTAATATTTAGGGTTATTAAAAATAGATAAGCTTATTAAATGTGTGTAAAAATAGGTAGATAAGAATTAGAAGAAAGTATTGCATTAAAAAATTGTGAAATATTTTCTTTGTGTAAATTATGTTTGGTGAGAATTGAAATTTATTCAATAAAGATTATGGCTTTCACTATCCTAGATGAATATTTTATATAACTAGTTGTAGAAGGTAGTGATCAAGTTCCTAGAAGATCACATAATCACAAGGTTTGGGATGCCTTTCACTCTAGAATGTGATAATTATCCTTTTTACGTGAGAGTAATCTTTTCTTCAAGCACGGTGCCAATGTAAAGCAAAAAGGAAGTAAAGGCCAAAAACCAAAATGTTTGAAGGAAAATTTGCTCCACAGTTTTTGCAACTCACAGGGGGCCTCCTCTTGTGGAAGCATGAACCCAACTCTCGGGTAATCCTTGGAGTTTGAGGAAGGCGACGTGTTAGGTTTCCCACTCTCCATCGATGAGCGCAATGAGGGTACACAATGTCTCATAGGCCTGATCAAGATCAAGGACCTCTTTGAATGAAACTCCTCCCACTACAACAAATCCTTGTGGTTAGCTCCCTTTTTTGCTCCTTTTTTTTCCTTCCACCCACTGTTTTAATGTATTTTTCTCCATTTTTTGGGAAAATTCAGCTCTATTTTTTAGGATGGCGCTATTTTTGGTGTTTTTTGTGCCAACCAGAACAGGCCAGTGCTAAATCAGGCACAAATTTATGTTGACATTAGTGCCACAATTAGTGCCAAGATTAGCACCGCCATTAATGCCCACTGTAACGCCCTTATTAACACCTAGATTAACGCCAAGATTAGCACCAAAAACTATGCCTAATGTAATGCCCATATTAGCGCCCAAATTAGCAACTCGATTAGTGTCTACATTAGCGCCCAAATTAGCAACCAGATTAGTGTCTACGTTAGCGCCCAAATTAGCAGCCAGATTAGCATCTATGTTAGCGCCCATATTAGCGCCTTAAGTAGCACCTATTTTAGCGCCTTCTTTAGAGCCATTTTGGCACCTAATTTAGCGCCTAATGTAGCACCTAATTTAGCACCTAATTATTCTAATCTAGCGGGGATTAAGGGTGTTAGAACAAAAAATCCTTCCCCAATATTCACTAGCCTTCAGTTGCTTGCCTGCATTTCACTTGCACCAAAAGATCTACTGCCTTTGATTTTTCATTGTATTTAACTTGAAATGCAATAATTTGTGTGACAAGATCCATACTGTCACCAGCATTCCCCATTTATTCCTCCAAATAATCATAAACAAAGAAATTTTTATCTTTATCACAGTACTATGTGCAGATTAAGGGTTGAGGGTTGAGAATTGAGGGTTAAGGGCGGTTTAATGCATAGGGTTGAGGGTTGAGGGTTTAAGGTTGAGGGTAGAGGGTTGAGGGACGTATATGGTTCAAGGATTAGGGTTGAGATTCCAATGTATAGGATAGAGGGTATAGGGGTTAATGAGGCATTAGGGTTTAAGGGTACTTGAGGGTTGAGGGTAGAGGGTAGAGGGTGGAGGGTACTTGAGGGTTTAAGGGTTGAGGGATTTGTTAGGTATCAAAAGTGCAGGTTTTAAACCATAAGGGGGTGTCAATCCCTTAATACATCTTTGGCCCACGAACAAGGTAAACAAGACTGATTACCTTCTACTCTTCAGGTCTTTCCAGACCTAGGCAGGTATACATGAACAATAAGGCATATTTACAGGTAAATATGGTTCCTCAATTGAGTAATGTACTCACTAAGGAACGTGAAGGTGGAGTAGATATAGAGTTTTAGTGACTAATTTCTAATGAGAGTAATTGAGAATTCAAGTTTGTGAGTTGTAATTTGTATGTAATATCTAATTATGACCAGTGCCTACTTCTATTGGGTGGACGAAGTGGAGGGGTGAATGATGGTTTTGTAGATCTAGGCTTCTATAAGATGGGTAGATTCACTCTTCAGCTTAAATCGAACAGTTGGGCACTCTGAATGTTTGCACCTTGTGCAAACGTGCAAGTATGTCAGTTATTTGTGCTCTTCTTAGTAATCCTAGTGATATCCCCTTATGCTACTGTGAAGTTGTGAAATTCTTTAATTCATATGTGAAAGGAAACTAATTAAGACAATCTATTCAAAAGGACTTTAATCCAAACAGGAACCTATCAAATTTGATTTCTTAAAAGGAACTTTAATTCTTCTGCACATCGAAACCAGTCAACAACATCACACAATTACAACAAATGTGTATTGACAAATTAAATGTATTTTCACACAGTCAATTTGAATAACATAAACAACCACTTCGGAGATAGCCAAATAACATATAAGCATATAAATCCACACAAAAGTTGAACACTTGAAAGCAAGTTAACAATTATGCATAACCTTCTCCATTATATTTATCTTTGAATAATATGCATTATAACAATAGTTTTTAATATGAGATGGATGTGTGAATTGGTGCAATCTATCTTCTTACTAATGCCTACCCTAAATGGAAATGATGTGATGATGATCTATTTGGGTCTTGGCCTCTCTTATATATATATGAGAGGCAACAAGTTACAGACCCGTTACAAAAAGTCATGTTGTTTGATAACTAAACATAATTAAGAAAACAAAATATTGCAGCAAATGAATGCACCAATCCTTTAATCTCGAAGTAGAAGCCCATGACCACCTAAGATTTGTTCAAATCTTCTACTCCATGATAGGGTGCTCATGATGTCAATTGACTCCTTTCATCCTGATGGTTGTCCCGTTGTGTCTGGTATATCCATAGTTTGGTTAAGGAACAAATTAAATGTAGAGAGGTGATGAATGTACTCTTGTTCAGCACAAGTATCTGTATTGTAGATCACTTCCCTCATATCATATTTCCTTATACATCATCTTCTTGAGTTGCTTGTGAGTATTTTCTAAAATTATGTCATCATTGATTTCATGTAGTGCATTAGTCAGAAGCGCATCAAACTCTTCCTTCCAATCATCATACTCTTGAGGACTTCCCATATCATCATAAAGTCTTGGAGTCTAATTGAAGTAGTTGAGATCTTCCATGACCTTTTCATGATATCCATTGTATGATTCTACCAAATTTTTATGTGTCTACATTATTTGTCCTTTCAAGATTTGCTTGTCTCAAAGCTCCTCTCTTTTCAATTATTCTCCCCTGTAGTTGTTCATTCTCCTCTATTGTTGAGTATACCTGCTTAAATTGTCTCCAATATTCATTAGCACATTTCATCATCTTATTGAATCTCCCCTTGATCATTTTAGATGCAATATTATACTTGATGGTTTTGACTTCTTTCTCCAATTCTTTACATTTTTCCTGAGATTTCAAGTGGCAATGTTTCCAATAAGTTGTATCAGCCATTGCATCCAATACTCTCTTATCCTTTTCAAGCCATGGGGAATACAACTATGGTGTGGAAGAGGAATATGATCTTTCTCTTTGATGTGCTAATTCCTTGTTCAACCCAGGTGTCATTTTCTTTAACCAACTTATCAATCTGTGCTTTGGTGAATTTTGCCACATTGACATTCAATTATGTTGTCTCCATGGGATTGGTATCCCCTACTCTTTGGACCAAGAGATGTCCAAACATTTAGTTTGGATTATCAATCACAGCTAGTCTTTTGTCATGGGGGTATAGTGACCAAATAAGCAAGGTGGCCTCATCTGGATTGTATCCAAATCTTGAATACATCTTATCACTTGCTTCCTCTGTAAAGTTCATTTTTTTGTCCCCTCTCTTTCTGAAACTATCAAACATAATTACAGAGCTTATATCCCACCCAGGAAAATCAATACTCCAGCTTCCTGAAGTAACTCTATCCCTCTCTCAGGAGTGATGGACTCCATCTCTTTGTCTATTTCTTTTTTCAATTCTTCCAAAGCAATAGCCTCTCGTTTAGGAGTGGCATCTTGCATCTTTTGTCTCATTTTCTTTCCTTTATATTCATAAACAAATTATTTAAACTCGGAAGACTTAACAAAATCTTCATTAGAAATGAACTCATGTCCAACCTTGACCCTAACATCAAATTAGATAATTCATCTGATGCTTCAAATCTTACAACATTGTGTTCCTCAGGAGGCTCATACTGTGCAATTATAGGAGCACTTATTTGTTGTACTTACTCATCTTCCTCATCACTCTCCTTGTCTTCATTTATATCAATATCTACAGAAAAACTCACCTTAGGAGTTGGCTATGAAGGAATATAATCTAAGGGCCCTATATCTTCAGCTTGCACTCCTGAATAGGTTGCATGAGTGGCATCAAAGACAATGAAGGAACATCCTTTACCAATCCATTCACATGAGCAATGAGTTGCTCAATCCTTGCTAGAGGATCTTGTATTTCACCAAATGCCCTCAAATAAGATGGGACATTTCTTCTTTTCCATTCCTCTGCGAGCATGACCCTATTATATGTAGTCATTATGTCAGTGGTAGAGGCTTCATCATGGTTTCTGATCACGTCTTATAGCCTTCTTTCTCTTCCCTTTATCCCATGATGATATAGCCTTGCTTTGTGAATAAAGCCTTTTGCATCATGATTTTCCATTTTATTTCTTAGAGGGAGGTTATACTGTGCTAATTTAGCATCAATTTCCTCATATCCCTCATTTGTAACCACTATAAAAGTCTCCAAAACATAAAGTGTTGGGCATAATTAATTGTTTGTTGTTTCCTTTGAGGTGTTTGGCATCAATTTTTTCCAATTGCCTCACAATTTCTAAGTAGGCAACTCTATCAGGAACTACTTGTGGCAGCAAGTGTGGAGTTCCTTCAAACCCATAAACCCTAATCACTATGCAGTCAGGAAAATCATACCAGTCTCCCCAGTTATGATTCACCTTATTCCTTGGGTCATTTTTCTTTGGTCTTAGAAACTTTTGTACTTCTGGCGATAAGTTATAATCACACAGATATCCCAACAACTTCATCAATGGATTCACAAAAAACTCCTCAAAATAAAGATAATGAGATCTACCAAATCGATTATCCCATAATTAAGTCCACATCTATATAGGTTTGAGGTTTCCATTTTCACTTGCATCTCTTATTCTTAATTCTTCCTCCCAAACCCTTCTAACATGTGCCTTGTGCATGAGCAAATGCATGAACAGAGAATAATGTTTGAAATGAATATATTCATTATTGTTTAGGTCATTGGCCAAGTATCTAGCATAAATTAATGATATGCAATCAGTGCTTTGTATGTTTGTAGCCAAGACCATTGGGGCAATAGACATGAAAGGTGGGACCTCTACCCCCAAGACCCAATGAGTTGAATAATAAGTGTATCGAAAATATTCTTCAAACAAGTCCTCATGAAAAGGAGGGTTTTCATTGCTCAAAAACCTCCTGAGTTGGCCTCCTTCATTCTTGGGCCTATGCAAGGGAAGTTTCCATCATTTGTAGTTGGTATTCATATGGTGATACTCTGTCAAGAGGTCTCTAACTATGAATGGCAAGTTCATAGGACACTCCAAATGAAAAACATTAGAAATTAAATCCTCAGAAATAACAAGCACATTAGCCCCATTATGTGATTGAATAGTTCTCCTCTTGGGGTTGTATCTGCTAGCCAGAGCTTTAATTAGTTCTACATTTATGAACACATTGGGCACCATGAGTTTTCCCAAGTTCAACCTCCATGAGTTGCAGACTGGTTGAAACCTATATTGTTTTCTATAATGATACATGGAGAGTTCATACTCGTGTCGTGGTGTCCAAATATCTCCCAATCCCTTATGTTTATCTAATAATCTATCCATTGAAGGATTCATTTGTGCACTCCTCCTGGATCTTGGTCCCAACCCAGGGCATTGATCTATCAAGTCTTGATTCAAGAGTCTCTTCTCAGTTTTCTATTTCTTAGCTATGGGTTTTGTTCCATTGTTTGAATTCTTAATCTTTTGAAAAAATACAACTTCTCAGCTGGGATTGGTGTACTTACTTGGGTCTCGCCTCCACTAGTTTCGGCTATGTAAGAAATCCTAGCTTTTCCTTTCTACTTCTATCCTCAACGAAATCTTCCAGACTGTGCGACAATTATGCGATCAACTTGTGCTTCAATTTTGGCTCATAAATACACCACCCATTTCAGTCTTGTCATCGGAGGGAAGCATCTATTTTTAAATATCTCAATGATGCCTTGAGATGTCACATCAGTTAGTACAATCATCATCACTGTATCAGCAAGACTGTGATCCTTCTTCCATTGATAGCCACCTTCTCCATTGATGAACAACTTTCCTTCGGTTTATCAACGGGATGCCATAATATATTACCCTGATACGCATTAATTCCCCTGATATATTTTAATTCTTGATAAATTGTAATTATATCAGGCCATCAGGGGAAAGCAAACATTCATTCCACCGATGTTCATGAGTTACAACAATGTGCTTACTTTTGTTGGCTCTATCAGTCTATCGGGGAGAATGCCTTAGGAGTCAGCTCGATAGGGTATTGTTACACCAATACTAGGTTATGAACTACTTTCATTGGCCCATCGGCGATGCTATGATGGAGGATCCACCGATGAGGCATTGTTAGGCTGATAGTGCTAATTTTTATTTAGGAAAGGGGAAAGATTATGGAGTCTCAAACTCATTTATGGGTGTGTCAATTTGGAAATGTGGGCTACAAAATGGATCTTGTCACACAAATTTGAACAATTTGTGTTGATTATAAAATTAAAATGTGATGATTTTTTGTCAAATGTGGAGGACAGGTGGGTGGAGGCTATTGAAAAATGTGATATTTTTCAGTTCTAACAGGATTAAGGGTTGAAGGTTGAGGGATTAAGGTGGAGAGTTTACTTGGATTTAAGGGTTTAAGGGTTGAGGGATTAGGGATGAGGGATTACTAGGGTCAACTAGGGCAGAAGGTATTGGGATGTTGAGGATAGAGGGACATAGAGGGTTTAACGGTTTAGGGTTTAGGGTATTGGGTTGAGGGTATAGGGTTGAGGGATTAGGGTTGAGGGTATAGGATTGAGGGTATAGGGTTGAGGGATTAGGGTAGAGAGGGAGGGAGGGATTAAGGGTTGAGGGATTAAGGGTTGAGGGTTGAGAATTGAGGGTTAAGGGTGGTTTAATGTATAGGGTTGAGGGTTGAGGGTTTAAGGTTGAGGATAGAGGGTTGAGGGACATATATGGTTCAAGGATTAGGGTTGAAGGTCGAATGTATAGGGTAGAGGGTATAGGGGTTAATGAGGGATTAGGGTTTAAGGGTACTTGAGGGTTGAGGGTAGATGATAGAGGGTACTTGAGGGTTTAAGGGTTGAGGGATTAGGGTAGAGAGTTTACTTGGGTTTAAGGTTTTAAGGGTTGAGGGATTAGGACTGAGAGATTAGTAGGGTCGACTAGGGTAGAGGGTATTGGGATGTTGAGGGTAGAGGGACGTAGAGGGTTTAAGGGTTTAGGGTTTAGGGAATTGGGTTGAGGGTGTAGGGTTGAGGGATTAGGGTAGAGAGGGAGGGACGGGTTAAGGGTTGAGGTATTAAGGGTTGAGGTTTGAGGGTAGAGAGTATAGGGGTTTACTAGGGTTTAGGGTTTAAGGGTTGAGGGTTGAGGGATTAAGGGTTGAGGGTTGAGGGTTTAATGTATAGGGTAGATCAAAGGGTAGAGGGTAGAGGGTTTAATGCTTGAGGCTTGAGGTTTTAAGGTATAGGGAATATTAAAGGGTAGAGAATTGAGGGTTAAGGGTAGTTTAATGTATAGGGTAGAGGGTTGAGGGTAGAGGGTTGAGGGATGTATATGGTTCAAGGATTAGGGTTGAGGGTTGAATGTATATAGGGTATAGGGTAGGGGTTAATGAGGGATTAGGGTTTAAGGGTAATGAGGGTTGAGGGTAGAGGGTAATTGAGGGTTTAAGGGTTGAGGGATTAAGGGTTGAGGGTAGAGTTTACTTGGGTTTAAGGGTTTAGGGTTGGGGATTAGGGCTGAGGGATTACTAGGGTTGACTAGGGTAGAGGGTATTGGGACGTTGAGGGTAGAGGGACGTAGAGGGTTTAAGGTTAGGGTTTAGGGTATTGGGTTGAGGGTATAGGGTTGAGGGATTAGGGTTGAGGGTATGGGGTTGAGGGATTAGGGTAGAGAGGGAGGGATGGATTAAGGGTTGAGGCTTGAGAATTGAGGGGTTAGGGTAGTTTAATGTATATGGTAGAGGGTAGAGGTTGAGGGTTACATATATGGTTCAAGGATTAGGGTTGAGGTTGAATGTATAGGTAGAGGGGTATAGAGGTTAATGAGGGATTAGGGTTTAAGGGTACTTGAGGGTTGAGGGTAGAGGGTAGAGGGTACTTGAGGGTTTAAGGGTTGAGGGATTAAGGGTTGAGGGTTGAGGGTTGAGGGATTAGGGTAGAGAGTTTACTTGGGTTTAAGGGTTTAAGGGTTGAGGGATTAGGGCTAAGGGATTACTAGGGTCGACTAGGGTAGAGGGTATCGGGACGTTGAGGGTAGAGGGATGTAGAGGTTTTAAGGGTTGAGGCTATAGGGTTGAGGTATTAAGGTAGAGAGGGAGGGATGGATTAAGGGTCGAGGGTTGAGGGTTGAGAATTGAGGGTTGAGGGTTTAATGTATAGGGTAGATTAGAGGGTAGGGGGTAGAGGGTTTAAGGGTTGAGGCTTGAGGGTTTAAGGTATAGGGTAGATTAGAGGGTAGAGAATTGAGGGTTAAGGGTTAAGGGTAGTTTAATGTATAGGGTAGAGGGTTGAGGGACGTATATGGTTCAAGGATTAGGGTTGAGGGCCAAATGTATAGGGTAGAGGGTATAGTGGTTAATGAGGGATTAGGGTTTAAGGGTACTTGAGGGTTAAGGGTAGAGGGTAGAGGGTATTTGAGGGTTTAAGGGTTGAGGGTTGAGGGATTAGGGTAGAGATTTTACTTGGGTTTAAGAGTTTAAGGGTTGAGGTATTAGGGTTGATGGATTACTAGGGTCGACTATGGTAGAGGGTATTGGGACATTGAGGGTAGAGGGACATAGAGGGTTTAACGGTTTAGGGTTTAGGGTATTGGGTTGAGGGTATAGGGTTGAGGGATTAGAGTAGAGAGGGAGGGATTGATTAAGGGTTGATATATTAAGGGTTAAGGGTTGAGGGTAGAGGGTATAGGGGTTTACTAGGGTTTAGGGTTTAAGGGTTCAGGGTTCAAGGTTTAATGTGGGTGCTTCTAAAATAGTGTGTCTCACTTTTGGGACATGTTGATTTTTGCTTGAAATAACTTCTTTTAGAAAAAAAACATGATTTTAGCCTTGAGAGGTTCCATTTAAATGGTTTTAATTGAAGAGGGATACATAAATCCCCCTTAGATCAAACCCCCTTGGATAGAACCCCTCAAATATTAAATCATACACACAAAGGAGTCTCCTTCACACCTATCAAAATGTTGGAAAAAAAACATGTTTACTTTACCATTTGAGGGATTAAATAACTTGATTTAGAAGTTATCTTTTGTAATATTGTAACCCCCAAAATGAGATTTCCAAAAAGTGTAGTTTTTATATGGTTTCTTTTTATCTTGTATTTAATTTTCAATTTTTACTGAACATAGGTTTTTCTCTAAACATCAAGCTCTTCATTCTACAGAGGTGGAAAAATAGTAAACCATTATAAAAAAAAATTCAAAAAATACCCTTTCCCTAGGTATTGACGTCCTTGTTTCACTAAAAAGAGAAAAATTGGATTTTGATAAATACACAAGTTAGGTTGTATGAAACACACACACGTCCAAATTATAGTTACAGTGACTTCAAAAATTAATTAAAAAATATATATGTAACAAAAAACTATGAAAAAATATCCTTTCCCTAGATATTGATGTTTAAAATCTATATTTCAAAAATTAGAAATTTATCCTTTATAGAAAAAAGTTTATGTTGTACGACACAAATGTTACTTTCTGAAAATGTTGTTTTCTATTTAAAACTAGTTATTAAAGGAGATGTTGAAATATTAATGATTTATTTCAAATTTTTTTTTTTAAATATAAATTTAGAATTTACACATAAATATCCATAAATCACTAGTTCACATCATCTTTAAATTCTTAATGGTTTAGTTGTTAGAGGTCTCAAAAGATGAAGATCTAGTTAAAAATATTGATGTAAATGTCCATCTTGGGCAAAAAGTGAGACACAGTATTGTGATTTCACCCATGTATAGGGTACATCAAAGGGTAGAGAATTGAGGGTTAAGGGCAGTTTAGTGTATAGGGTAGAGGGTTGAGGGACGTATATGGTTCAAGGATTAGGGTTGAGGGTCAAATGTATAAGTTATAGGATATAGGGTTAATGAGGGATTAGGGTTTAAGGGTACATGAGGGTTGAGGGTAGAGGGTAGAGGGTACTCGAGGGTTTAAGGGTTGAGGGTTGAGGGATTAGGGTAGAGAGTTTACTTGGGTTTAAGGGTTTAAGGGTTGATGGATTAGGGCATAGGGATTACTAGGGTCGACTAGGGTAGAGGGTATTGGGTCGTTGAGGGTAGAGGGACATATAGGGTTTAACGATTTAAGGTTTAGGGTATTCGGTTGAGGGTATAGGGTTGAGGGATTAGGGTTGAGGGTATAGGGTTAAGGGATTAGGGTAGAGAGGGAGGGATGGATTAAGGGTTGAGGTATTAAGAGTTGAGGGTTGAGGGTAGAGGGTATAGGGGTTTACTAGGGTTTTGGGTTTAAGGGTTGAGGGTTGAGGGATTAAGGGTTGAAGGTTGAGAATTAAGGGTTGAGGGTTTAATGTATAGGGTAGATCAAAAGGTAGAGGGTAGAGTGTTTAAGGGTTGAGGCTTGAGGGTTTAAGGTATAGTGTAGATCAGAGGGTAGAGAATTAAGGGTTAAGGGCAGTTTAATGTATAGGGTTGAGGTTGAGGTTGAGGGATGTATATGGTTCAAGGATTAGGGTTGAGGGTTGAATTATAGGGTAGAGGGTATAGGGGTTAATGAGGGATTAGGGTTAATTAAGGGTATTTGAGGGTAGAGGGTAGAGGGTCGAGGGCTTAAGGGTTGAGGGATTAAGGGTTGAGGGTTGAGGGATTAGGGTTGAGGGATTAGGGTCGAGGGTATAGGAGGGTACGTATTGGCTGGTTGAGGGTAGAGGGACATAGAGGTTTAACGGTTTAGGATATTGGGTTGAGGGTATAGGCCGGTTGAGGGTAGAGGGTAGAGGGTAGAAGTTTTAAGGTCAGTTTAGGGCTTAAGGGTTTAGGGTTGAGGGACGTTAAGGCTTGAGGGTAGAGGGTTTAGTGTATAGCTAGGATGTTTGAGGGTATATGGTTGAAGGTCGATTAGGGTTGAGGTTCCAATGAAGAGGGTAGAGGGTATAGGGGTTTACTAGGGTTTAGGGTTTAAGGGTTGAGGGTTAAGGGATTAAGGCTTGAGGCTTGAGGCTTGAGATTTTAAGGTTGAGGGTAGAGGGTTGAGGCCAGTATATGTTTGAGGGATTAGGGTTGAGGGTCCAATCATGTATAGGGTAGATGGTGCAGCTATAGGGGTTGAGGGTACGTATATGGTACGTACGTTGAGGGATTAGGGTTGAGGGTCCAATATTGTATAGGGTAGAGGGTATAGGGGTTGAGGGATTAGGGTTTAACTAGGGTTGAGGGTAGAGGGTAGAGGTTAGAGGGTTGAGGGTTAATCAAGGGTTGAGGGATTAAGGTTGAGGGTTAAGGGATTAGGGTAGAGAGTTTAGTAATTGGTTTTAAGGGTTTAACTAGGGTTGAGGGATTAGGTTCAAGGGTACTAGAGGGTATATGGTTCAAGGATTAGGGTTTAGGGTCCAAAGTATTTATAGGGTTTAAGGGTTCAGGGTTCAGGGTTCAGGGTTCAGGGACATTAAGGGTTGAGGGTAGAGGGTTTAGGGTATAGCTAGGACGTTTGAGGGTATAATATGGTTGATGTCAATTAGGGACATTAAGGTTCCAATGTAGAAGATAGAGGGTATAGGGATTGAGGGTACTTGAGGGTTTAAGGGTTGAGGGTTGAGGGATTAACTAGGGTTGAGGGTTGAGAATTGAGGGTTGAGGGTTTAATGTATAGGGTAGATCAGAGGGACATAGAGGGTATAAAAGGGTTTAAGGGTTGAGGCTTGAGGGTTTATGGTTGAGGGTAAAGGGTTGAGGGTATATAAGGGTTGAGGGATTACTAGAGTTGAGGGTCCAATGTATAGGGTAGAGGGTAGTATAGGGGTTGAGGTCGAATTATGGTTTAACTAGGGTTTAGGGTTGAGGGATTAGGGTAGAGAGTTTAGTAATTGGGTTTAAGGGTTTAACTAGGGTTGAGGATTAGGGTCGAGGGTAGAGGGTATAAGATGGTTCAAGGATTAGGGTTTAAGTTTGAGGGTAGAGGGTTGAGGGTATATGGTTGAGGGATTAGGGTTGAGGGTCTAATATTGTATAGGCCAATAGAGTGTATAGGGGTTGAGGGTACGTATATGGTTGAGGGATTAGGGTTGAGGGTCCAATGTATCAGGTAGAGGGTATAGGGGTTATGATGGATTAGGGTTTAAGTAGGGTTGAGGGTTGAGGGTTGAGGGTTGAGGGTTGAGGGTTGAGGGTAGAGGGTAGAGGGTTAATTAAGGGTTTAATGTATTTTTCTCCAATTTTTTGAAAAAGTTGGCGCTATTTATTGGGATGGCGCTATATATTTTACGCCAAAGGCATATCCTATTTGAAGAAGACAAACATGAAACTTCCAATCAATAATTGATATTAGACTGCCAACCCTTGAAAGTGTTTGGTCCATTGATACCCTTTTCTTGAATTTATTACATTATAATAATACTTTACCTGAAAAAGTTTGCCTCGCGCTGCATAATATCTTATACAAATTGCATATAATTTATTTTTGTGTGTGGTTAAAGTATTTTTTATTCATGTAAATATTATTTATTTTGCGAGCCCTAAATTACCAAGCGCTAGATGAAATTACTTTTTATTCTACTAAATTGACTATTCTATCATTTTACTCCTTTCTTGGTATAAATTTAAAAACCACTTGGTTAACAAAATACTCTATGCATATACATATTGCTTTTTTTAAGTATTTAACTATAAGGATTGTACTTTTTTTTTGGTATTTAATTATAAGTATTTGTCTTCTTTTTATTTTCTTTTCCATTTTAAAGTTTTGAACAGGTTATTGATCGTTTAAGTCATGAGTTGAGTCATTAAAATCATTCTTTGTACTAGCCCCGAGTTCTAAGTTAGTCAGTCATCACATATGGTTAATCATTTAAATTCTCCCTATAGTCAGGCCATAATATTTTTCAATTGAATTATGTTTAAGCCATCCTACATAAAGCGATTCAAAGGAGTGTGGTAAGGCGAGAAACAACAAGAAAATAAAGCATACACCACTATACCGCTAAGAGGGTGAGCAAAATATATGGTAGAGCAGTGTACACTGCAACCTTGCAATAAGAAGTCTTGAGCAAGGCGGTAGAGTAGTAAGCATGGAAGAAAAGTGGACACCGCAGTACCACGTGAAGTGGATAATATGGTTGTGGTAGAGCGGTATACATTGCAGCCCTGCAATAAGAGGTCTTAAGCAAGGCGGTAGTGTGATAAACACAGAATGGAAGGGAAAAACACTGCCATAATGCAATGGGTATAATAAGAGACAGTTCGGTAGTGTGGTAATTATGGCATCATTATAATTTACAGCAATAAATGCCCATCTTGCAAACATACCAAAGATCTAGGAATATCAATGGCCATCAGATTTTACAGTGTATCAATGGGAAGAGAAGTATTTGGCTTCAGATGAGTAGGTCACTAAGGTGAGGGCATCTGGATGTCTATCATGGAGAGGAAAGCTTTGCTAGATCGTTGATCACGGGCTTTCTATGTTGATTAAAGGAAACATACATCTAAAGTGTCTTAAGCCTTATTATTTCTTCAATTATGCAAATTAATTAGTTGTTAGTAAAAGAAGTAGTTTTGAAGGGTTGTCTCTTTTTGTAAAAGGCCTGAAGCTTGTTGCTTCCTATATAAATAGGAAACCAAGGACAATTTTGAGAGGATCATCATATCATATTCCACTTTCATTTATGTTATAGTAGGCATTAGTAAGAAGATAGATTGCACATTCCACCCATCCATATCATATCAAAGACTTTTGCTATAAATGTATATATATTTGAAACAACATAATGGAGAAGATTGCTCATAATAGGTAATCTATTTTGGTGTTTAATTGTTGTGTTAAATTTCATGCTTATCTGTTACTGTACTTTCTCCAAAGTAGTTTCTTCAAGTTATTTAAATTCATAAGATTTATTAGGGCACATTTGTTGTTATTGTGTGATTATTTTGAGCTTATGAATGAAATAGAACATCTTATTATCATAGATTCTCCATGACTGTGTTATCATTATGTATTTTTTCTTATGTTTTCCATACTTATTTCTTCTTATATTTGAATGAATATCAGTTATTAAGCCTTATGTGAATGAATATGCTGATACAGTAAAGCATTTACTGTGGATGTTTTCAATTACATGTTCAAAATTATGTTCAACATAAAAATGGAAACTATTTAAAAATAATAAAGTTAACAAAGTTGCTTATTTAAATAATTTGAGTTACGTGCATTAATATTTATTAACTTTTGTGTCTTCGCGAACATATGTTGATACAAAATGAATGGAAGAAGCATCCAAGTAATCATAATTTTTTCTTCCAATAATTCATACCAAAGATTGAACAATTTAAGGATATTGCAATAGGTAATTTGTATCAACACAAATAATACTATTGAAGCATTTCAAAGTTTGGGCCATAAGAATCATCCTTTTTTAAACATGGATTACAAATAATTATGAAAATTTAGAAGTCTTGGTCATTAACATTATTGTCTACTACAATGTCATCCAGTGTATCATTGTCAATGTTCATATGTTCTTTCAAGTATTTAATATTATCATCATCCTCATCTTGACCTACATCATCTTCATCATCATTGAAATTTGACTGTACACCATCTATATTGTTAGCAGATGTATTTGGATCATCATTTTCTATACCATCCATATTGTTGTCTTCCATAACATCATCTAACTCTGGATTGTTGTCTTCTTGTGCCTGAACATAACCATCTTCAACATCATCATAGATGTCAATTTCTTCAATGTTCTCTAATCCTTCTCTCTCATTTTGTTTGCCATCATTGTTTTGCTCAGTATCCACTAATGTTTCATCAAATACATGCCTTAATCTTGGATCATAATGTATGACAAACATCCATTTTGGGTCCAAAATATCTTCATAGAAAAATACCTACACATGAATGAAATACATATATTAGACGTATGTTATAACAATTTTATTGATTAGTAAACACATGTATATATTCACAATAAACTATGAATTAATAAATTAATGATCACTATCGCTTCTTGTTTGAGTTAAAGAAATACCTGCTCACAATGAATTGGTAGAACATAAGGCTCCTTATCCTCCAGTAGGAAGCATGAGGAATCTATAGAAAATAATCCACTATGGGTATCATGTCTCTGTGTCCTCTCAAATGCTTCATACCATAGACACTTAAAAATACAACATTTAAAAGAGCGGTAATCCAACTCAATAATTTCTTGTATTTTACCAACATATTGTAGATACCCTTCAATTATATTCTTATCTTTTGAGCTCGATCGACTGGATTGCTTGAAGTCAACCATGATGCCACAATCGAAGGATCATCTCTTCACATCTACACTTTCTACACGATAATGTCGACCATATGCCCACATTGTTGGATATTTCCTCGCCTATGAAAGACCATTTATTTCAGTGAAAACAAACATAATGACTAATATTAAAATAGTTAATAGTGTCAAAATTGTAAGGAAACAACATTTTTTTAAATTCCAACTGTACCTTTCTTTCACATCCTCTAGACATGTTGATTTCATCTTCTATTATGCCTAAATCTATACCTGCATCTTTTATTTGATTTTGAATTTGTTCAATAACCCATTCTAGTGTGCAATGTTTTCCCCATTCCCTAAGCAGATCAGTGGGAAGTGGATTATTCTTTGGGTTCTATCTCTTAAACGGTCTCCTTGCTTCTAACACTTCTCTCTTTTTATCATACAAATCAATCCATTTTTTCATAAAGTCCATGTGGTACAAAATGAACTTGTCAAGTATAGAAATTTCGTCTACACCTATTACATGTCAACATGTTTATTTCAAACTCCAAATGTCATGCTGTTAATTTGACAAATAAATTACAGAGTAAATTAATGATTGCAAGAAAAACAACCACACTGATCGTGAATTTACTTACCAATTTCTACTTCAACACCATTAGATTGTGGTTTTTCTCCATCAATAATATTTTATGCTCACTCTTCATCCCAGACGCATGGCCCATCTTCAAAATCCTTACCAAGGAATTCACACAAGAAGAAAAATGCTTCATTCAATACATACCCTTCAACCATGCAACCCTCTAGATGTGCCTTTTGTCGAACATATCTTTTAAGAGTTTTCATATACCTCTCAAAGAAAAACATCCACCTCGTTTATACGACACCCACCAATTCAATGTCATCAACTAGGTGTATAATTAAATGGACTTGTAGGTCCATGAAACTTGTAGGGAGCTCCTTCTCAAATACACATACAATTTCTGCAATTTCCTTCTTCCACTTTCGCACTTTAGATTCGTGGATCTCCTTGGAGGTCACCCACCTAATATAAGAATAGTAAATTAGTATGAACCTTTAGTCATAAATTAAAATGCAATGTAATATTTCTATGTCTCTCACACATGAACATTTTATATAACCACATACCTTGTAAATGCTGACAATCAACTTATGGCATTCCTTAAGTCCACTGTAAGACAGGAATCCCCCCTAATTGCCAATGGCACATGATATGCTATCAAACACATTTATGAAAAGGTCATTAGTATTTTTTTCTCACACAACAAAATATCAAAATATATTTAGTACTTAATCAATGTTACTAGTAAATGTTAAATGATGATATATAATACCTTCATTAAATTATGAAAATCATGTGTTTTAAATCATGTGATATGTCCATCAATTGTAAAAGCTTTAGCTAATGATGACCCATAGCCAGTAGGTGTCTTTATTGAATGGATGACATTTTTTAGTTGCTCTAGAGCTCTTTTTTTTTTCAAAATCCATGGAGCTTTTGGATACATTTCATTTTCCCTACTTGGACACAAATGTTTTCTATCAAATTTGGTATGCGAAAGAGCAATATCTCTCCTCGAAGACAAGGTGTCCTTCTCCTTGCCTGATATATGTCGAAATATAGAATCTAGGACATTTTTGAAGATGTGCATAGGATCTAATAGGTGAGATATTAATAGATCCTTCCAATAAGGGAGCTCATAAAATATGGATTTTCTTTTCATTCCTTCTGGCATATGAATTGCAACTTATTCTAGTTCTTCAATTGAATCACCCCAATCAAAAAAATCCTCCCAAGCTTTCAATTCAGCATATTCATACTTCTTAAGCCAATCACCTAGACCCATAATCATGGGAGGGCCTTTATTTTCAACTTTTCCATCAAATTGATTCTTCTGGTGATTTCTAAACCTATGATCTAGTGGTAGAAAAACCATGTTTGCATAAATAAATTTATGTAGATCTTTAGAATACCGCCCTTGAAATTGCTCTGCACATCTTGGACATGCAAATATCCCCTTTGTTTGAAGCCATGCAATTCAACAAGTAATGTTAATAACATAAAAAAATAGTATAAAACTAAGTATGAAAGTTGGGATGAAAATAAATTATGAGTGTAAATACGTAAATATTTTATCTTACCAGAACAAACACCAAGTCTTGGGGAATCATGAATAGTCCAACATAGCACACTATACAACATGAAGGACCTATTTGATGGAGGACATGATATGTCATACATTCTTATGACTTTCCATAGCAGTTACATCTCATCAATAAAAGGTGCAAGATAAACATCCATGTTTTTAACTTGATGTTTTCCTAGAACAATGAGAGTCAGCATAAGGTGCTCCTTTATAACACTCATCCATGGGGGAATATTGTATACTATCAATCC